>VZQC01013319.1:2176829-2275832 GCA_009823505.1 Rhizomys pruinosus | reverse complement strand
GGCAGTAGGGCTTATCCTGGTGTTGATGTTGAGCTTTATTGCACTGTGGTCTGATAGAATGCATAAAATTATTTCAATCTTTTTGTATTTGTGGAGGTTTCTTCTGTGTCCCAGTATGTGGTCAATTTTGGAGTATGTTCCGTGGGGTGCTAAGTGGAAAATGTTTATTTTTTGTTTATTCTCTGTTTATTCTTTGTCCTGTTGACCTATCCAAAGGACTCAGTGGTGTATTTAAATCCCCTACTATGAGTGTACTGAGGTTAGTCTGTGACTTGTGGTCCTGGAGAATTGTCTTTATAAAGTTTGGCGCACCAGAGTTTGGTGCATATATATTCATAATTGTGAAATCTTCTTGGTGAATTGTTCCTTTGATAAAAATGTAATGGCCTTGTTTGTCTCTTCTGATTCCTTTTACTTTGAAATCTATTTTGTCTGATATTAAAATAGCAACACCTGCTTTCTTTTTGGTACCATTTGCTTGGACTATTTTTTTCCATCCTTTCACTTTAAGATGGTGCCTGTCCTTGAAGGTAAGATGTGTTTCTTGTAGACAGCATATTGATGAAAAGAATCTTTTTTATTAGGCCATAACAAAACCCGAAGATACAAAGGAGTAGAATTTATACAGACCAGTTTCCTGACCATATAATACAATAAAATTAGGGTTTTTTAAAGGCCATCGAAGAAAGGAGAAATGGCTCAGCAGTTAAGTGCAGTAGCTATTCTTGCAGAGGACCCAGGTTCAATTTCCAGTACCCACATGGCAGCTAAACCATCCATAACTCCAGTTCCAGGGTGCCTTCTTCCAACCTCCATGGCACAGGTACACTTAACAAATATGCAGGCAATATACTCATACACATAAAATAAAAATAATAATTTGTTTAAAAACCATCAAAGGCTAAACTCTTCTTATCCAAGAGCTCACATGAGGGCTGGTCAGATGGTTCGGTGGGTAGAATCACTTGTGGCCAAGCCTGGTGACCTGAGTTGATTCCTAGAACTTACATAGTGGAAAGAGAACCAACCCCAAAAAGTTCTCCTCTGATTTCAACACACATGCTTTGGCATGCATATGCAAACAAACAAACAGTACATTGAAGAATAAATAAAATGCTTTAAAAAGAACTCGCATAAAACAAATATTGAACAGTCTAAGTAAGATGTGAACCAGAATAGCAATGCTAAAGAAACCATATGGGGTAGCCAATTGTTCCAAATGTCTTAAGACATTAGTCATATGTCCTCATCCACTAGTTTGATGACAAGAATGTTACAATAAGCCCCTGGAGCAATAGTGAGTGCCTTCCAACCCAAGAAACCAAGGCAAAAAAAATAATAATAAAATGCTTTGTAACTGTGAACACAGGCCAGGAAATTATGCCTCTGAAAGTTTCTCCAAATAAGTCTTAGCAGTTCATGCCCAAAAGTAAGATTCATCAGGAGCCTTCACATTTGGGGTGTTATGTGAAGTGTGGGTGGAGGAGAGCTGGGTGAGATTTACTCTACAGAGGACTTGATTGCTTTCTGCCAATCTTCAGTTCAACAGCTTATTGCAAGTGGGTACCTCCTTTCCATATAGCCTGAAATATGTCAAGAAAAATGTGTCCCACTTTATCATACCAACTCTAAAATTTCAAATTTCAAAAGGCAAAAAGCCAGTATAAATTCAAAATGACTCATGGGAGAAATAAGTTGACACCATACTCCAAAGTTTCCAAAGTTGGAAAGAAGTGAAAAACCCTTCACCCTTTAAGAAACAGCTAGAGAGTTGTTCCTAGAGTGGATATTGTTGATCCGAGCATTTGGACATACATGAGACCCAGCCCCAGGTCTCACCATTCACTGCCTTAGCATAATGCCATAAGCCTGGCTGGCAGCAAGGTTACATGTGCCTGTTCAAGTCACACAGTGATGCTCTAAGCATTCGAGGTCACCCAGCTGTTACATGTCTTCACACAGCCCCGACACATTAAATCCTACCACATGCATGTATTTTCTTCTTGTAACTAAAATTTTTAGTAAAATTTTCATTTAATTGAATCACTGAAAAACTAAATCTTTGATGACTCTTAATGGGAACACTTAATGCACCATGTGATCACTCACTGTTGAGACTTAGACCTCCTACTTGTATAGGAAAAAAAAGGGTTTTCAGAGCAATTAAGAAAATTATTTTAGGGGGCTGGAGAGATGGCCTAGCGGTTAAGAGCGCCGACCGCTCTTGCAGAGGACCCGGGTTCGATCCCCAGCACTCACATGGCGGCTGAGAACCGTCCGAAACTCCAATTCCAGGAGAACTCCAGTTCCAGGGGAATCCGACACCCTCTTCTGACCTCTGCGGTATTGCACGACACGGGTGCACAGACCTGCATGCAGACAGTACATTGATACACATACAGAAATAAAAATTAAAAAAAAAAAAAAGAAAATTATTTTAGCTGGGTGTGTTGCCAGGCACTTTTAATCCCAGAACTTGGGAGGCAGAAGCAGGCAGATCTCTGAGTTCAAGGCCAGCCTCGTCTACATAGTGAGTTCCAGGCCCGCTAGGGCTACAGGGAGACCCTGTCTCAAAAAGACCAAAAAAAAAAAAGAAAGAAAATTATTTTAAAAATCCAAAATCTCAGGCAAGTGAGACATTGAGACTAGATCAGGTGTATCAGGTGTGCTAATATTATATAATTGTATTGTTGAGCAGTTTGACCTTCAAATGTAATGACTTTGTATACATTTATTTTTCTAGGATCCCAAAACATAATCACACAATATTTTTCCTGACAGTGTTCTTAGTGGCCTCTACAGCAACTACCTTGGAAACAGCTTAGTGATAAATGCACTTCCTCCTAGTTGAGTAATGCATGGGTCCTTTTTTGCTAAGTACCTTTAGGGAAAGATTTTCCAAATCTGAGTCCCATAGGGGAGGCCACTCGGCTCCCCAAGACCTGGGTAATTACAGCACTAACGTGGAAGAAGAGGGCTACTCTGTCAATCATCCTCCTGCTCCTCAATACTTCACCTAAGGAAAGAATACAAGAGTAATTAACATGTACCAAAAGTACTGTATAAAATATCCAAACTTGCCATCCCCTAGAAATGTATTCCTGCTGGGCGTGGTGGTGCATGCCTTTAATCCTAGCACTCAGGAGGCAGAGGCAGGCAGATCTTTGTGAGTTCAAGGCCAGCCTGGTCTACAGAGTGAGTTCCAGGACAGCTGGGGCTACAGGGAAGACCAAAAAAAAAAAAGAATGTATTTCTTAGATATCTGGAATTCTATTCTAAACTTGACATTGGGGGCTGGAGAGATGTCTGAAATACACAAAACATCAATAAAAGCATTATTTAAAAAGAAAGAATACTCACTGCTCTTCCAGAGGATCCAGGTTCAGTTCATAACACCCATAATGTGGCTAACACCCATCCTTAGCTCTAGTTCCAGGGAATCTGATGCCCACTACAGTTACTTATGTAACCGATGTAGGAAAAACACTAATATACATAAAATAAAAATAAATTAAAAAATTTTAAACAGGCATTAGAAAACATACTTTAGGAAAAATATAGACTGTCATCAAATGTTAGAAAATAAAATTTTTTAAATATTTTATTAATTTTTATTTTATGTATATGAGTATATTACCTGCATGTATGTAAATCCACCCATGTTATGCAATGCCGTTAGAGGTCAGAAGAGGGTATCACATCTCCCGGAACTGGAGTTACAGATGGTTGTTAGCCACCATGCAGGTGCTGGGAATCAAGCCCAGGTCCTCTGTCAGAGTGGCCAGTGCTCCCAACCACTGAGCCATCTCTCCAGCTCCCATACTGCTTTTCACATAAAATCTTGGACTGCTTGTGTCCTTCCACCCACAGCTCCCCTGTCCCCTCTCCAGTTTGCCCATAACTATTGTGTATTCTCTAATACAAAGTAGCAGATATGTAGGATAACCAATCTAGCAATCTAATGCATAACATGAAAACTATAGTTCAAAGTAGTGGAGTAAAAGCCACCTATGGAGCTGGGAGTGGTGGCCCACGCCTTGAATCCCAGCACTGAGAGGCAGAGATAGGCAGGTGTTTGTGAGTTCAGGCCAGCCTGGTCTACATAGCAAGTAGCAGGCCAGCTAAAGCTACAGGGAGACCCTGTCTCAAAAACCAAAAAGAAAAAGAAAAATAGATTTATCTGGGGGATGGATAGCTGGCTCAGCAGTTAAGAGCACTGGTTGATCTTGCAGAAGATCCCTGTTTGAATCCCAGCACCCACACGTGAGCACCCACTGTCCATAACTCCAGTTCCAGGGTATGTGGCACCCTCTTCCGACTCCATGGGCATAGCACAGCATGGATGCACTGACATACATGCAAGCATAACAGTCATATACACAAAATAAAAATAATAAACCAGGTATGGTAGTCCATGTATCATGTCAGCACTCCAGACTGAGACAGAAAGATTGCAGCAAGTTTGAGGCCAACTTGGCTACACTGTGAGACTCTGTGTCTTAGTTCCTTTCTTGCTGCTGTAATAAATACTCTGATAAAAGCAACTTGAGAGAGAAAGGTTCTGGTTATTCTGGTTCACAGTGTAAGAGTAGAGTCCATCATGACAGGGAAGCCAAGGAGGCAAGTGCTTGAGTTAGCTGGTCCCACTACCGCCACTGTAAGGAAATAGAGAAGGATGAGTTCATGCCTCACCTCCCATTCTCCACATACACAGTCCAGGATGCCAGCCAGGAAATGACACTACCCACAGTTGGTGGATCTTCCCAACTCAATCAACATCTTCAAGATAATCCACCTAGGCAGGACCAGAAGTCTACCTCCCAGGCAATTCTAGATTATGTCAAGTTGAGAATTAGCACTAATTAGCATACCCTTTCTCAAAAAGAAGGGCAGGAGAGAGAAAGAGAGAGAGAGAGAGAGAGAGAGAGAGAGAGAGAGAGAGAAGAGAGAGAGGAGAAATGGGAGGAATTAGTGGAGTAGACTCTAGCTTCTTTTACCACAAAAGGACAAGTGAGTAGCTATACAAATTAGCAGAGGCTATTTGTTTCATCAAAATATTTTATCCGAGATTATATATATCAGCATTGTGTTGTATATCTCAAATGCACACAATAAAATTAGTTTAAGAATTCATGGACTATACTTACCTGGAAGGGGAGATACCATGATCACGAAGGTGGTTTTCCCAGGGTGAGGCTCACCCATTGCACTCCGGGTGTGCTGACCCCTGCAATTTCCCAAAATGCGGGAAACTCGACTGCATAATTTGTAGTAGTGGGAGACTGCGTTCACGCTCTCCCCTGCTTATAAAAAAAAAAAAGAATTCATGGACTAATAATGAAAAATGGGCTTCCTCTATTCAAACACTGAAAGGGACGCAGTAAGTGATGAGTCACCAAAAAGAAAGAAAAGGCCTGAAAAATCAGAGATGAGAAGGTGTGGAAGGATACCAAGAAGGAGGTAACACCAAAAAGAATACAGAAGAAGCTGGCCAGTGTTAGATCAAGACAACTGCAGAAGGGAGGTATCCTTCTAGCCTTTCACTCAGAAGTCAGCTTTGTAAAAGTCTTGGTGTGTTCTACACAAGCATCCTTGGAGGAAATGAGTTTCAGTGTCACTCACTGGGGTCCTAATCCTGACACTTACACCCACCTTTAGTTGTGCTGATGTAAAACTTTGCTGAAGGATGAGCATATAGCATTCGTATATGAACATACACACACACACACACACACACACACACACACTCACACACACACTCACACTCCTGATTTCTATTACTTTCTTAAAAAGAAGAAAGCAGCATGGTGTTATAGAAATGCTTTCCTTCTTTAACATTCAGAACATGGGATTGCTTCATTTTAAAGTTATATTTAATGTATTCAGAAGTCTCCATTCCCTGGAGACAATCATCAGGAGCTGAGGTGTTATGGAACTTCTTTTAATAACCTCCTAGACCCAGGTCTTAGGAGGATAGCTAACTAGTCACCATGCTGCCAGCAGACAGGAAGTAGCTTTCTTCACTTTCTCCAGACTCTGCAATTTATAATGTCTCTTCAGTACTCAGAGTTTCTAGAACAAAGTCAGCATCTTAGAAATGAGTCCACTATGTCCTTAGGAGCTCAAAAAGATAGCAGCAAATCTTTGTGCTGAAGGACCTCAGTCTTACTATTTAAGTAAAGATGTCAATGCATAACCGAGCTTATTAGGGCAAGAGTCAGGTTAACAGTCACTGAACTGGTAAGACTACACACCAATCAATGCTTATAAAAATTCTTACAAATACTTCTAATTTATAAGATAATGGGAAGATGCAAGCCTTTAATCAAGTACTTTGTTAGTCACCAGCATGAATTTTACTATGTGGCATGCAAACACCAATGTACATATTGATTGAGAGCATTGCTTTCTGTTGATAGGAAGGACTGCAATTTTAAATCTGAAAAAGTAGAGCTGTTAATGAAAGTGCTTGAAATGTATGCAAAGGTATAATTTGTCTCTAAGTTCAAAGCATCATTTTAGAAAATGTGCCTATATAGATATCATGCTGAGTGAAGTAACACAGTCCCAGAAAAACAAATGACGAATGGTATCCCTCATCTGTGGATGCTAGCACCAATTGCCTAATTGTATGGCAAAATGAACAATGTCAATGTGATCTGAAAACAACTGTGCTCTTTTATTGTGAATCCCTTAAAATATAATAAATAAAAAAAGAAATTAAAAAAGAAAAAAAAAGAAAATGTGCCTATTATAACTGAACGTTGCTGGATAAGGGAGAGTTTGTCCTCTTCAAGGGAGTGATAACATCACTGACCAGGCTGACCAGGCTCCAGTGGATGACCTCACACCAGGAGACATCTGGAGACTTGACTTGATAGGCCTTAACATATATGACACAATGGATGAAATCTGATGGAAGGGCCATGGGGGGATTCAGATAGATGAGGGGAGTCTAATTATGATTAAGACGTATTGTGTGAAACAAAGAAAAATGCAATAATATAGAGAGAGAGAGACAAAAAGAAAATGTGTCTATTAGAAAACTTCCTAGAACCTTACTGTTGTAGACAACTACCACTCTGGGTTTCAAGAGTGAGTGAATTAAAAGCCTTCCCCAGGGGAATTTTTAGTCCCTCTTCTGAGTTTCCAAAGGATGCATTTACCTTGTTCTTTCTTTCACCAAATATCTATATGGTATCTAAGTCCTGGGTGTTCGGAGTACAGTAGTGAGAAAACAAGTGAATACATAGCAGACAAACACTGCCTCATGTAACATTAGATGATGATAAGAAATAGGAAGAAAAATAAGACAGGAAAGGGGACAGAGAGGATCTGGCATTTTGTTTTAGACTGGATTTTGACAGTTTCCCTAGAGGTAAAATTTGAGTACAGACCTAAATTAAGTGAGAGAGTAAATCACACAGATATCTAGGGCAGTGATTCCTAACCAGGGGTGACTTTTCCTCTCAAGGGATATTTGGCATCTGGAGTGTTTTAATTGTCACAGCCAGGGGTGGGGTTGTTCCTGCTTCTGGTGCGCAGAAGCTGGGATGCTGCTAAACGTCCTTGTGAGGGGAGGAGGGCAGACTGATGCAGTGGTGTGCTTGTGAAGTTCAGAGGACCACCTCAGGCAGGGTCTACTTGCATTTTGTGCCTGAATGCCAGGGTGCCTGGCCTACTCACTTCCAGAGAGTCTCTGGTCTCTGCCCTCCATCTCCCCACAGGGAGGCTAAGGATTATTGACACTTGTGCTATATACCCTGGCTTTTAAATGGGTTCTGGGGATTCAAACTCTGGTCCTCATACTTAGAGAAGTGCTTCCACCCACTGAGCCATCTCTCCACCCCCTAAACATCTCATAATGCGCCAGATAGGCCCTCTAACAAATAAAAATATTATCCAGCCTAAAATGTCAGAAGCCAAGACAGGAGCTTGCTTGACATGTTCAAGGGCAGCCTAGGGTGCTTGTGGAGATGGAGCACAGGAACGAAGGGCTACAAAGCAGAAAACAGATTTGCAACGTAGCTCAGGGCCAGGTCCTATGGCACCACCCGGAGCCCCTGCCCCTCCATTCTCCTGCCCCTTCTCTCTTAGGATCCTGTCACACAATTCTCCAAGATGTCTTTGCTAACAGACATCCTAGGAAGCTGACTTCAGAATTTTCTGAGAGACAAGTTTCATGTACTTATTTAAATAAAGAGTGAGTTTACACCCATCTTGCCCAGCAATGGGGAATCTTAAGAGTTGGTTCTCCAAAGATTTGTGGAAGTCACTCCCTAAAATTCTGGTAGAGCTCCTCACTAAGGTCGTTACCTCTCTTATAGCTGTTTGCATTCACGTTAGTAAAGTCAAATAAAATAAAAAAATTCATTCCTAACAGCTTGTGAAATCCTGGCCGTAGGCCTTGCTCTTGGTCTCCTGGGTAATTTCTTTTGTTGTTTTTATTCTGACTATCTTCAGGCTGTCTATGCTGAGATGTTCAGAGACCTCTGAGAAGGGTGGGCACCCCAGAATTAGTCAGAAGCACAGGAGTTTTCTACAGTATCTCCTAGCCACTTCAGACGGTCTGGGGCAACTTCTGGGATGCGCTTGTTTCGTTAACCCATTGCCCTTGGTTTCTAAAAAGAACAGGCCAAATAGGAATAATAAGAAGGAGTTATCGAGAAATGGCTCAGCAGAGGACTAGGGTTCACTTTATAGCACCCTCATGTCAGCTAACAACAGTTCCAGGGGATCTAGAGCCCTCTTCTGACTTCTGTGGGAACTGCATGACACAAGTGCACTTACATACATGCAGGCAGTATACTCAGAGACAATAAAATAATAAATAAATAAATAAATAAATAAATAAATAAGCCAGGCGTGGTGGTACATGCCTTTTATCCCAGCACTTGAGTGGCAGAGGCAGCCAGATCTCTATGAGTTCAAAGCCAGCCTGGTCTACATATTGAATTCCAGGCCAGCTGGGGCTACAGGGAGACCCTGTCTCAAAAGACCAATAATAATAATAATAATAATAATAATAATAATAATAAATATTTTAAGTAAAATAAATAACAAGAGGAAAGAATGATCCACCAGAGATGCTGAAGCCCTTCTGGGGCGGAAGCTCGAGTTCAGAGCTCCTGACTCTAAGTCTCCTGCTTCATTTCTATTTCCTGTGATATTTTCCACCTGCCCATGTCCCACCATCTTGCTTTCCTTCCCACACAAGAGAAGTCTTATACTAAGCTCTGACTATTACTCACTGTGTTTTTCTATTACTCACTCACTGTGTTTTCGAATTTTGTTTAATTAAACAAGAATCTTCAGATACAGATTTCATATTTCCACTTTCAGGCATTATCCTTGTATTGTGCAGGCAATGGCTCTGATTTGAAGGGACAATAAGGTAGGCATTGGTCTCTTTAGCCCTCACTGTTTACCTTCACTTAATTTTCTACACTTATGGTAATGGCTGTTCTTTAAGTGTTATTGACAGGGACTCTCAAATTGTGTAGTCCTAGACTCCTGTGACATCTTAAATGTCACTAGGGATCCCAAAGAGCCTTTGTTTATAGGATTACATAGTTCTGTATTTACCATATATTCAAAATCAAGGCTGAGACAATTTGGAGCTCAACATTGGCTATCCAGAAGCATCAACCATGACACAACCTCTGGAAAATGCTACTGTGTGCTTAGAAAAGAATAGAAATAAAGCAGGAAAGTCCAGCTGTCCCTTGGTATCATAGAGGTTTGGTGCCAAAACTCCCAAGAAAACAAAAATCTTCAGCTACTGGTATCCCTGACATAGCATGATATAGCATTTGTAAATCTACACACATGTTCCCACATATTTTAAATCATCTCTGTATTACTTAGAATGCATAATATAATGTAAATTATATATTTTATATATTGTAGTCAGAAATGACCAGAAATAAACCTGAACATGTTTAGTACAGACACCAATGTTGTATCCTCACTTGTTTGAATCTACAGGTATAGAACTTGAAGCTGCAGAGGACCAAATATAGTGTCTGAGTGTTAGAAGTATAGTTTGGACCTCACAGATCCCTTTAATGGAAATACAGTGACTCAATAATCCCCAGACCCTACTTTGGAAAAATCAAAGGAGAGAGAGATAATTTCCACTACTACTCAGTTAACTGTCTCTTGGCCTGATGTGACAGAGTTCCATAGAGAGGCAAAGAAGAAACTAAGCATGTATTGAGGGCATTCTCCATAGCTGTTCCATCACACTCCCTCTTCCCTAACCTTGATCCATTTCCAGTGGTCCATCACTACCAGCCTGATTCAGGATAGAGTCAGCTCTCCACTGCAATCATGTAGCCCCTTCAAAGCCTACAATCATGTAGCCCCTTCAAAGCCATATCCTATACATTTTTAGTTTATGAAACATCTGAACATTTGTCCTCTTTATTCCATTTGAGTTTCTCATATGTCTTTCCCACTGTTTGGAAGCTTCCAATCATTCATAATCCAATGCCTGTGGGTCCATCCAATCTCAGTGGTGATGTCACTTTATCCAGAGAACTTCTTTATCAACACTACCTCCATGGTGAGATTTGGACCTCCTCTTATGTGTCCTCAATGAGACTTAGCATTCTCTCCACTGAAGCATTTGTTAGCCTACAGGGTACCTGAAAGTATCTCAGATAAGGGAATATGGCTGACATCATTTATATTCTCAGGCTTGTAGGGCAGTTTCTAGCATATGAGGAATATGTGGTATACAGCTGTTAAAGATGAATGGATGAATAAATGAATCAGTTTTAAACCTCTTCATGCTCCATATGCTTAATACTCTTGACTACATATCATTTCCCTCAGTCTGAAGGAGTGTGGGCTCTTTATGTCCATTGCCTACACACTCAGCAGCTAGGAAATTTCGAAATTGGGATTTGATGTACTTTCCTCATTGTGTGTGACAGGGGGATCATCAATGTGAGAAAGAACTGAAAGAAATGAGTAGGTTTAAGGTAAATTTTCCAAATGAGGGTTGCAAGGCAAAGAATCATTTCAAAAGTAGCTGGGGCCTCTTTCAACTTCTGAGTGACACTGCTGGACTATTCACAGCCAGAATTTAAATTTTTTTTTTTTTGTATGTGTATGAATGTACTGTCTGCATGCAGGTCTGTGCACCCGTGCCGTGCAATGCCGCGGAGGTCAGAAGAGGGTCTCGGATTCCCCTGGAACTGGAGTTCTCCTGGAATTGGAGTTACAGACGGTTCTTAGCCGCCATGTGGGCGCTGGGGATCGAACCCGGGTCCTCTGCAAGAGCGTCGGTGTTCTTAACCGCTAGGCCATCTCTCCAGCCCACACACAGCCAGAATTTAAAATAAAGCTACTGAATATATTTGTTCAGGAAAATTGATCTGTTTCATAAGTACTTTCCCAGTTGACAGTCTTAAAAATGTCTGTGTTTCTATAGCTTTATGGTTTTGTCAAAGAAAAAATAATTAGTGGCTGCATACACACAAACTATTATATCCAAGGACTGTAGGGACATGAAGGTTACACTGACTTATCTCACACCTATGAAAAATTCTTGTAGTCTTTGTCTTGACTGACAATTTCTTAGTTTCTTGTTAAATCCCCTTAAGTTGCTTCCAGACCACTTGCTGGCTCATATTTACTTTTCTAGAAAGAACTCAGTAAAATTCTGAAAACAGAAAAAGAATTTACAATACTGTCTTGTTGCCTTTATTTTAAAAAGGTCATGGTAGAAAATACAAGTCAGTGAAGAAAGTATAAATCATTTCTGTACACTGCTTGTACACTAGATCCCCTGGAACTGTTGTTAGCTGACATGAGGGTGCTATAAAGTGAACCCTAGTCCTCTGCTGAGCCATTTCTCGATAACTCCTTCTTATTATTCCTATTTGGCCTGTTCTTTTTAGAAACCAAGGGCAATGGGTTAACGAAACAAGCGCATCCCAGAAGTTGCCCCAGACCATCTGAAGTGGCTAGGAGATACTGTAGAAAATTTCTGTGCTTCTGACTAATTCTGGGGTGCCCACCCTTCTCAGAGGTCTCTGAACATCTCAGCATAGACAGCCTGAAGATAGTCAGAATAAAAACAACAAAAGAAATTACCCAGGGGACCAAGAGCAAGTGTACAGAAATGATGTGTTTGGCTATATATTCTCCTTTGTTCTTTGCTTTCTCTCTTTATGTCTCATCTGAATTTACACATTTTTAAGCTTTTGCTAAAGTAATATAAAACATCCTTCTTGCAAAGTCAACTGCTTTCATATAACCACTGAGATCTTTCCATGCTCCAGTCCCCTCCCTCAAACTCCAATGCCTCTGGGAATCCCTGGGGAACTTAACTGCTAAGGTACTGTCTCAGAACTTATTGTATTGGAAACTGCATTTTAGCAAAGCCTTGGTAAGAGGCAAGATATTGGTCCAAGGACTATATTTCAGTAACAAAGACTGGCGTATTTTATGAACACTACAGAGAATCCTGGTGTCAACGCTTAAATTACCAAACATTGGAGTGATTTCCAGCTTCTCCATAAAGATGGACTTTTGAGCACACATGCACCAGCATTTTCTTAAAACTGAAAGACTGTAAGTAGTAAGCTAAACCATGCATATTTTAAAGAAAATAATTCATTATTTTTATATTTTTTAGACAGGGTCTCCCTTTAGTCCCAGCTGGCCTGGAGCTTGCTCTGTAGACCAGGCTGGCCTTGAACTCACAGAGATCCGCCTGCCTCTGCCTCCCAAGTGCTAGGATTAAAGGCGTGCACCACCATGCCCGGCTAGGAAATAATTCATTTTTAAAGAGGCTAGAAGAGTAATGAATTCCACTTCACAGCACATAAGACTGTAAAATGGCCTTGGCTCTTCTTATCAAATCTGCATTTTCCCCAGTTGCCATCATGGTGGTGTTATAATCTGAAGTGTTTTCCCTCTGTCTACTCTTAAATTCATCTAAATCTGTCTACCTTGCACATATACTTTGAATCTCACTTCTCCTCCCTCCCAAGTCATTCCTTACAGTGAGCCCACTACCTAAATAGTCACCATTATTCTCTGAGCCAATTATCTCAAAGTGCATTTACCTATTTTATTTTGTGTTGCAAGTGATGCCTCTGAATTAGAATCGCAGCCCTTGGTGGCTCTCTCCTCCTTGACCAGATCGTCAATGTGCTTCCTTTGGGCCCCTGCAATACCTCTCCCTCCTCCAAGCATGAACTGGACACAGTGAAAAGAGTTTACAGTCTAAAGGCCAGCGCTGTAGTTTACCATCCGTAATCAGAGTCACAGAAGCTCCATGAGCCCTGGTCTTGCCATTTATAAAACAGGAACAACATCTGTAGTGCTTACTTAACATGACAATTTTTCATGCTAATTAAGACTGTGATCTATTGTATCATGTCCCCAAACCTAAATGATTTACTAAAATATCTCTTAATTAGAAGCTTGTCTCTAAATTCTAATATATGTGAATTCTCTCTCTTTCCCTCTCTCTCTCTCTCTCCCTCTCTCTCTCTCAGAAGAGTATGCTTCAGACTCTCTTCATTGCATTTATTTACACTCTTAGTATTCATGTTATAATTGAGAATGATAAAAATAAGATTGTAGGAAGAAGAATGGTTTCAGTGGGAATGAATGGGGGATAAGAGAGGCTAATAGGAGAAACAAGACCAAAAGACATTGCATACATGTATGAAGCTGCCAAAGAATAAAGAAAAGGAAAAAAGAAATGAATAGAGATTGTATGATTAGTCTAAAGCCATATAGGTATTTACAACAAGAACAAAAAATATAACAGATTCATACTCTATCAAGTCTGTAATTCATCATTGATTTCTATTTAACACATGCTTGTAAAACATTCCACTTATCATGGGGCTGGAGCAATGGCTCAATGGTTAAGCAGAGGACCTGGTTCGATTCCCAACACCCACATGGTGACTAAAAACTGTCTTTAAACCAGGCATGGTGGCACATGCCTTTAATCCTAGCACTCAGGAGGCAGAGGCAGAGGCAGAGGCAGGTGGATCTCTGTGAGTTCAAGGCCAGCCTGGTCTACACAGTGAGCTCTAGGCCAGCTGGGGCTAGAGGAAAATCCTACCTCAAAAAGAAAGAAAAAGAGAGAGAAAGAGAAAGAAAGTAAAAGAAAGAAAGAAAGAAGAAAGGAAAGGAAAGGAAAGGGAAGGAAGGAAGGAAGGAAGGAAGGAAGGAAGGAAGGAAGGAAGGAAAGAAAGAAGGGAAAGAAAAAGAAAGAAAGGAAAGAAAGAAAGAAAGAAAGAAAGAAAGAAAGAAAGAAAGAAAGAAAGAAAGAAAGAAAGAAAGAAAGAAAGAAAGAAAGAGAAAGAAAGGAAAAGAAAAGAAAGGAAAGAGAAAAGGAAAGAAACCAAAGGAATGATTGTGGGTTGAAGAACCATCACCACCATTGTAGGTAATGAGACCTTATTACCTAGCAGGAAATTCTGGGAAATTGCATAAAACACCCATGTTTTATGCAAAGAAGGGGCAGTCAAATCCAGGTAATGATCCATCAAAGATATCTGTGTTCTACACTGGAGCTTGTAGATCTGTTGCCTTATATAGTGGACTTCACAAGTGTGATTAAGTTAAGGATCGAGAGATTATCTTGGATTATTCAGGTAGACTCAAAGAAATCTCAAGGGCCTTGTAAGAAAGACACCAGGTCAGAATCACACAGAAGTGTGCAGAACGTATCCCCCTGCTACTTCTGGAGATGGAGGGAGGGAAGAGACAAGGAAGCGGGCATGCTGACACACGCCTACAACCCGAGCTTTCCAGAGGTGAAGACAAAAGACCAGGAGTTCCTGGTCAGCCTTGGCTGCGAAGCTAATTCAAGACGAATGTGAGCCTCTCTAGACCCTTCTCCAACTAGAAACAAATCCAAGGGATGCAGGCAGCTTCTACATGCTGCTGCAGAGGTGGAGAAATAGATTATTCTCAAAGGGTCCTCCCATAGTAGAGAAGCCCTGCCAACTCCTTCATTTTAGCCCAGTGAGACTCATTGCAAGCATATGATATCTGCAGCTCTTAGACAATACAGTTATGTCTCTTTCATCCTTGGAGTTTTATGGTCTTTGTTTAAACAGCAACAATAGGAAACACCATCAGAGGTCTTTCACTCACAGGAAAACAGTTGTGGGCTGATTCCTTTCAGTTGTTGGCCAAGGGCTTCTGGGTCTAGAGTATTCTGGGTCCTGAGCCCTCTGCTAGCAGTTACATATTAGAACACATAGAAGTATCAAGACCCTGAGTAAATGGACCAAGCACTGACAGAGTGTGCTCCAATGTGCCCTTCACCTACCTCCTCCTTTTGAATCTGTCTTTACAGTTGTCTCTCTTGCAGACCATCCTGTCCATCAGTCCACCAGCACCTACCAAATTAACTTTACCTCAACAGAGAGAGCCTTGAATAATACACTCCCTTTCTCAAGACTCTCCAGTACTCCTATGGGAAAGACTCTTACAACAGGAAGCCCAAATGTCAGCTAATTAAAGGTTGGGTCCAAATCACCAGAAAACTCAGTCTTAGTCCTTAGTTTTTGAATTTGGGTATGCAGAAGGGGCAGTCAAAGTGCTTGTACATCTGTTTCTGTGCAAAGTTCCAGGCTTGGCATATAAACTTGAGAACCCCGACTTTTGACCCCTTTTGTCTGCATTCTAAGAATAGTGGCAACATTGTAAGGAAGTGAGAAAATTGATCTGAAAAAGGAGAATGTTAATTAAAGGAAACAGTTAAGACAAACGGTTGCCAGTTGACACTAGAGAATCAAAACCTGAGAAATTCTGAATTCAGCACATTTACAGAATGGTACACATACTAGGGAGATCCCAAGCCCTAGGGGTCTGGTAGCCCACAGAGGCATGCATGGCACCCTTACTCTTCCTCCCATCCTAAGGGGCAGAGCTTCAAGCATCAGAGCCTTTGTGAGAAAGATTTCATGCTTCATAGCCCCTTAAAATCTGATATCCTCCTCCCGTTGATATTTCCCAAACTGTGTGTGTTGGCTCTGTGCTTGCTGTTGATAGACAAATTAGAATGAGTCTATACATTGTCAACCTATCAAAATTCAAAATACACTTCAAAATCAGAACAGAAAGTGCTGAATTTGGAATCTCCTTATCCTTGTTCAGTGAAAGGTGGAGCCTGGGAAAGGAAGGGTACTGAAATTTCCCAGCACTGCATGAAGTATTCTAGCTGATAATGTAGTATTGCACATGAGCCCTCGGAGAAAGCGCTACCATCCCCCTAATAATCACGGGCTTCGTTTCAGAGACTTTGTGATTTTTCTGATGTCATAAAACTAAGAGGTTAGTCATTTAGTATTTGAGTATTTTTATTATGCTATTTTTACTTCATCTGTGGGGCAAATATCAGTGAACACATTTTGCAGACACAATTACATAGGCTCAGCAGTAAACAGCAAGTCCTGGCTGTGGGCTCGGGTCTCATGACCTTTCTTGTCCATTGTTGTATTCAAAACACAAGGGCTGAGTCACTGGTGGCCTGAAGCCAGTACGCAGAAGGCAATTCATTCCAGAGCATTGTTCTGATCAGAAAATAATCTGATTATTCAATTAAAGAAGTCTCCTTACAGAAAACTTGGAAATTGGGATGGAAAGATGGCTCAGTCAGTAAAGTACTTGCCCTACAAGCATGTGTACCTGAATTCATATCCCTAGAACCCATCCATGTAAAAAGCCAGAATTGTAGCACATCCCTGTAACCCCAGGAATGACAAGATGGAAGGGGAATGTAATTGATAACATAGCGGATCTCTGGAACCTTATCAGCATGTCTGGACTTTTTTGCAAAGCTCCACCAATGGCAGACCCAGTCTCAAACAAAAGGTGGAAGGCACCCAAGGACCTACACCAGAAGTTGTTCTCTGACCTCTACACCTGCACCCACACATACACATACAATGAAAATTTAAAAACTACAGATGGAGAGAATAAAAAAAATCACCTGTACTATCACCAATTGTGAATAATCATAAGTATTCATTTGCTACCTTTCACCCAGTGTTTGGAGTGTACATTCGTACATACAGTGTATTTTAGAAAGGTAGGATCATGCTGTATATATGACACTTTCATAATAACATTAAGCAATGAGTATTTTTTCAGGCCACAATATAACATCAGCAAACTGTCCATATATTGTATGAATAGAACCTTAGCTACCTCATTTAGTGTTGAGGATAATCATTCCTGGTTGGCACTATTACAAGTGATGCTGCAGTTTGGGTATCTAAACATAAACCTGTATTTCCAACAGCATTGGATTACAGAGCTAATTTCTCCATTTTGAATGTTGTCATTTTAAAGCCTTCACGAGATTGATAGGTGAAAACAAATTTTTCTTCAAATTTGAGTTTTAAAGATTGCAGCTTAGCTAAATTTGTTTCCCTTGTTTACTTTACCACGTGTTCTGGTCCCCACACAGTCCCAGGCTTGTTTGTGTAATGCTTCTGTTCTCAGAGACTCAGCAGTAAATAGTAAGATGATCAGTTGTTAAAGCAATTCTCAGAACTCCCCCGTCAAACCGCCACCATGCCAGAGTATAAGCATTCTTGGTATGAACTGGGTCTTGTTCCTCACTCTTTTTTTTTTATTAATTTTTTATTTATTTCTGTATGTGGACGAATGTACTGTCTGCATGCAAGTCTGTGCACCCATGTCGTGCGATGCCGCGGAGGTCAGAAGTGGGTGTCGAATTCCCCTGGAGCTGGAGTTCTCCCGGAATTGGAGTTTCAGACGGTTCTCAGCCACCATGTGGGTGCTGGGGATCGAACCCGGGTCCTCTGCAAGAGCAGTCGGCGCTCTTAACCACTAGGCCATCTCTCCAGCCCCTGTTCCTCACTCTTGACCTCATTCTGGCTCCAGGCCAAACATCCATCAGGTCCTCAATAGATTTTTTGAAAACAGTACAGTAGAGTACACGCTCTGGGTGGAACTAACACTTTCTCTGTGGCATCAGAAAGTTAGGATGCCTCTCTGGTCCCAATGACTTCAACTATAAATGAATCAAAACTTGATGCTGGCAAAATGGTACAGTTTCCATGCTAGGAATTCTTTTCCTTCCTGTCCATCACACAGTGGAGAAGTCTGACAGGTCTGTTGTGCGTTCCCGGATTGGTACTCTGCAGCTGGAAGACATTTCCTTTGTTCCTTCTGTAGAGTCTCACGGAGTATGAGACTCATAGGAAGTCCAGGAAGGGAAGGAAAGAAAAGAGAGTGATAGAGGGAAGGAAGGAGGGAGGGAAGGGAGAAAGGGAGGGAGGGAGGGAGGGAGCAAACTCTTGAAGATAACTGGGTGGGTACATTAAATTTCAGAGCTGAAGGAGCACTTAACAGAACTTATTCCAATTTCTTTTCAGTTTCCAGTTTCTTTTCAATTAACATTTTATTTTTGTAAAAATCTATATTAGCATCTTTGCTTTATAAGCACTTAATAGAATAAAATTAAATTATTTCAATAAAATGAATTTCAATAATTATCCCAGGAAAGTTAATACGCATTTTAAAATGTTTTAATGTTTTAGTAAGGAGTCAGGTGTGTTGTCATATGTCTTTAATCCCAGCACCCAGCAGGCAGAGGCAAGTGGATCTCTATGAGGTCAAGGCCAGCCTGGTCCACTTAGTGAGTTCTAGGCCAGCTGGGGCTGCAAGGGAGACCTTGTCTTAAAGCAAACAAACAAACAAATGATGTTTTTTTTGTTTTGTTTTTTTTCAAATTTCTTTTTATTTTTAAGGGATTCTACAATATAATGACACAGTTGTTTGCAGATAACATTGATGTTACTCAGTATGTCATACAATTAGGTAATTGGTGCATTTTGCAAGTATCTATGTCCAAATTTTGAATAACCCAAGGTTCCCATAGTCCAGTTGGAGAAGCTTGTATGCACAGGCATGTTGATCAGTTAGGAGTCCAGACTATATTCCTGTAGTCTCACAATTCACCCCTATCTCTCTGCAGCCCTTACAATCTACCACACCTCCTCTTCCACAGTTTGTTCCCTGGGCTTTGGGAAAGGGGCACAAGTGGGTGAGAAGAAAACAGTCTAATTTCTTTGGAGTTGTTATTTTGGACTCCAGTCTGTTCAGGTTGTTTCCCTTCATGGGTTGACACCTTTTCCAGTGATACCCTTTTTAGTCATACTATCAAAGCACAAGCTATTGGATGTACAGGCATTTAAGCAGTACCAATTATTATGTCAAGCTAAGCTGTGAGCATAGACACAGATGCTTGGATGGTATGCTAATCTGCAAACTGTGGTTTCTCTATAAAGGGTGACAAGTTCTTATTGTGGCTTATAACATCTCCTAACCACTAGAGGACATAAGCTTGTGGCATCCACTGTGAGTTATTCCTCCAAGGAGAGAGCTAATAGCCAAATAGATTTGGGATATATATAGACACTTGGCTGCCACTGTTGCACAGTATCTCCAGGCTGTTGAGGTGTAGCTGATATTGACGGAGGAGTCTTGCTTGTCTCAGGGAGACCAATATTTTGCTGTATTGCTTTAGTGGCCTTTGGTAACGCTCTCTAGCATTTCAGAGGCCAGTTGTACGCTAGCAAGTGACGTCTCATAACATTTTTCATGCTCACACCAGGTCTTCGACAACAGGGACTTACTGCCTTTCTCCTTGCATATATCCCACTTATAGGCAAAAGGCCTTTATAATTTGGGGGGGGGGGGGTTGAATCCCCTAGCCAACATCTCCTAGGCAGAATAATTCATTGCTGATGTCAGAGCTTTCCTGTAGTAATATATTTTGCTTAATTACACAACTTATAAACACTTTACTATTGAATTTGGCTCTAGATAGAGAAATATCCTTTCACAGTTCCTATGCCTATCAATCAATTAATACGTTATGCCTGTTTTATAGGAAATTACCACTGTAACAATTGGCTCTAGTTTACAGTTAGGGAGTGGTTTCATTACCATCATGTTTTTCTTTTTCCTATAAAGGGGAGAGGTAGGAAGGTTTCTCAGTATCTGGAAGGTAAACTTCATTAGGGCCCATTATAAACAGTTAACCCCAATATTATTCAGAGAGATGCTCAGTGTCTGTGACTCAGGCAGTCTGAGGTTCCTCTTTCTTTAATGTTCAGATGGGTCAACCTCTCTGCTGGCATTTCCCAGTCCATCCTGCATAGCCATAAGTTGTATGTTTTCAGGCATTTAGATTGGTGATTTTTACCTGTGGGAACATAAAATTCTCCTCCCATTGTTAGTTTCAAGATCAGAAAAATTGAAAATTTATCAATAGGATTGGAACACAGAGTTTTCCATTTGTATCCCAGAAAGGATAGTACCCCACCTCCCACCTCCCTCTTTTTTTTTTTTTTTTTTTTATGATTTGAGCTATAGATGCCTAAGTTGTATTACACATACCCATAAACAGGAGCCAAGGCATAAGCTTTCATTAAATTTACCCAAACTGTTTCTCATTGACTGTATGCTACTTATTTGGGAAGGAAATTTAAGCTTAGTTCCTTTAAATTGTCCTACAAGTAAAAGAAAGTGTTATAATGTGATGTTGTGTAATTCAGAAAAAATATATAGGCCATTTGTATACCTTAACCCAATACAAATTATAAATAAAACAATTAACATTTTATATTCCCAATTAGTTCAATTGTATTACCATTTCCACCAAAACCTACACCTAAATTTAACTAATCTAAACAATTCACTAAGCCTTAAAATATCCTATACTTGGTGGATAAAGCTTGGGCAGAGTTGAGTACCTGCTAAATAAATTTTACCCAATAAACACTTTGCTCTTTAATGCTATATGACTGGACTAAGACTTCTACTTATTTGGGAAGTAAAAATTTAAGCTTAATTCCTTTAAATTGTCCTACAAGTAAAAGAAAGTGTTACACTGTGATGTTGTGTATTTCAGAAAAATATAGAGACCAACCCAATACAAACTATAAATAAAACAACTAGCATTTTATATTCCCAGTTAGTTCAAATGTCAGTATCTAGCTCCTTTTTTTTTTTTTCTTTTTTTTTAGCACAAGCATCCTTCATATAAAACCAATTTGCAAGCAGTTGTGCCCCAGCCCACACAGCCCAAGGCTCCCACCATCCAGCTGGAGGGGCTTGAATGTTCAATCAAGTTGATCAAATAAGTGTCCAGACTATATTGTCATAGTTTTACCGTTCACCCCAATTGCAGCCCCTACAATATACCACTCCCCCTCTTCCACAGATTGTTCCTTAGACTTAGAGATGGGGCACAGGTGGACAAGAAGCACAACAGTCTACTTTGTCTGGAGATGTCGTTTTGGACTCTGATCAGTTCTGGCTGTTTCCTTTCATGGGCTGACCGATTGCCCAGGGATAAGCTTTCAATCCTACTAATGAAGCACAAGCGATTAGATATATACGTATTTAAACATTGCTAGTTACTATGGTAGATTACTTTGGTATAGACACAGATGTTTGGATGGTGTGTTAATCCCTGAATTACTTTTTTGGGGGGATATCTGCAAGAAAAGAGATGGTAAGGCCCGCCCTGCTGTCAATGACCTGATGTAACCATGGGAGGATTGTATCGATCACTTACAAGTATACAGTTGGTCTCTGGAATACTAGAGAGTGTTACCAAAGGCCACTGAACCAATAAAGCAAATGTTGGTCTCCTTGAATCAAGCAAGACTCCTCCACCAACATCAGCTACACCTCACCTGCTTGGAGATACTGTGCAGCAGTGGCAGCCATATGTCTGTATATCCCAACTTTATTTGATTATTAGCTCTCTCCTTGGAGGAATAACTCGTGGATGTTGCCACAAGCTTATACCCTCTAGTGATTAGGAGATTTATATGCCACAGTAAGGCCTTGTCATCTTTCTCAGGAAAAAAAAACAAACAAACGGTGTTTTAATAAGGGTTAGCAAGATGGCTCAGTGAGTAAAGGCACTTGCCATGGAGTCTGATGACCTGGAGTTTAATCCCTATGACTCATGTGGTAGAAGGAAAGAGCCATCTTCTACATCCTGCTGTGCATGCCATCACACAAACAAGCATATACAGACATGTAGATGAATAAAACGTTTTATGTTCTTATTTTTATTGAATTTTTGAGAATTTCATACATTGTATTTGGATCACATTCAGACTCCCTGATCTGCACCTTTCCTAACCCCAGCCTGATTTCCTGTGCTATTATATTTTTTAAGATTTTATTGAGCATTTGTACATTTCATACAACAGTTCCTAATCAAATTTAGGGCCCAGCCCCCCATCAGAATTCATGTATTGCACCATGCATGTTGTCCTAACCAATCATGCTTTTGAACCCAGTTATCCTTCTGTGCAAATCCACTGGAGTCCAGTCAGTGGATCTAGACATCTTAAATAAGGCAAGCTGTCCCTTACCCAGCAGTAATCAGGCTCCAATAGTTCTCAATCCAGGGATATCCCACCACCCATTTCTCTCCCTCCACTCTGGGACCTCGTTTGATTGACTTGGCATAGGTCCCATGCCCAGTGCCAACTCCACCACAAGTTCACATGTGCAAGCTTCCAGTGGCCTGAAAGCCTCTGCTTCCCTTCATTCATGCACCAGCCCTGGCTCTTACAATCTTTCTGCCCCCTCTTCTGCAGTGATCTCTGAGCTGTGGGTGGGTGACATTTATATAGAAGTCCTATCCAGGGGCACCCGCACTCTTTGCCACTTGGTCAGTTGTAGCCTTCTGTGTGCATCACACTGTTTCATAAAGAAGCTTCACTGGTGAGAATTGAGGGAATGCACTTGTTTTCTCTCTGCCCCTCATTCCACTATGTTCCAGGATCCTTACGTAGAGAGGAAAGAAGAATAGAGGTAATGGATCTTAGGTGCTTAGGGAACCCAGAGGGTAATGTGATGCCCCCAAGAGCCCATGAGAAATGCACATACACTGTCTAAAGCACAGGTATACCTGGGGGCTGTATGGCAGGGAACACAGCGCCAGACAGAAGACACCTCCCTCTGAGTGATTGGTGAGAGTGGTCCAAGAGACTTCCAGAATAACACATGCTGTGGCCAAAGCTCTTGATTATCTTCCAGAACTAGAAAATAAGACCCTACTGTCCAAGACAGTACATACTTCAGAAACAGGACTTAGAAAAATAGAATGGGAACTGACCTGGAAGCTTTCTACCTGAAGTTTAGTTCTCATAATTCTAGATGACAGTATGTACACTGTTAAGGAAGAAGATTAATCAATGGTTCAACCCAGCCCTAAAGCCTAAGAGCCACAATGGCATGCACAGGAAACGACGTCTATTGGTGCAGTAGTGTCACTGTTATCTGGAGGTTAATCAACAGTTATCTAATTGGACTTAAAACCCTCTGAATTGAAGTGAATTCATGAGTGCTGCTGTAAATTTAGCCAAATGCATATGGCTGGAGAAGACATAGAGCCTAGAGAAAACCCTATGGTGTCGTATCTCTAGACATTTATGTTTTAAAACTTCACTACTTGATACAATAATGTAGCAATTGTGACTAGAGGAATAAAATGATAATTTTAGCCAAACTGGTGTGGCAAAATTAAAATATTCACTTGCATAGCTATCAACTTTCTTATCTCACATTAAATCTTAAGTGATAGAATTTTATACTTTTCTCAAATCCCAGAAGAGTTTGTAGTCTAAACACATTAGTGTTCAGGAAAAGGTATCTATGAAATAATTGTAGAAGTTGTTACAACTTCAAAAACATGTATCTAAGGGCTTACTTCATTAACGAGTTCTCTGAACACTGACAAACCTGTTAGTTTTAATTTCCTATATTTGTATAATTTACCACAACTGCTAAATGCCTCAAATATAATGTTTCTCTTTTTTGCAATGAATAATTTATCTCAATTCAGCATAAAAATAACTGGCCATGACACGTGACCTACTAGCATCCAGCTATAAAACTTACTGAACATGACCCAATTATTTCATATACATTTTTATAAAAAAAAGAAAAATTCAATTCTAAAATTATCCCATTGAAATAAAATTTGACTCTATATTTGAAATTAAACTACAAACATTTTAAAACAAAGAATATGCATTCGAATGTTTTTGCATTTCTTTGTTGTATTTTAAATCATTTAAATAATGACTGTACATCTGATTTTTATAACTATTACATTTTTGGAATTGCATTCCTATTCATGAATCAGATCACCCCTTATATGGGATACAATACTTTCTTTATCTTTCTGAAGACATTAAAAGAGAACTTTTATTTAATGTAATCTAAAACACAGCAAAAATACAAAAAATAAACAAGTACAAGAAATCCCAAAATGCACCAAAAGAAATAAAATATAACACAGTTGTTCTTCCTATGTCCCTCCTTGTCACCTTTTCTTGTCCTGTCTTCCAGGGGAACTTTCCTCCTGAGCCTGACATTTGCTAGAGGGACCTAGTGTGCAGATAAGGCATATAAATCCATAAAGGACATAAAGTTTCTGCATTCTCGTTTTTTAAGATTTATTTTTATTGTGTGTGTGCGTGTGTGTGTATGCATGTGTGTCCATGCATGTGTGTGTGTGTGTGTGTGTGTGTGTGTGTGTCCCAAATAGGCCAAAAGAAGGTGTTGGGTCCCCCTTGGAGCTGGAGTTATGGGCAGTTGTGGGCCATCTAATGTGGGTGCCAGGACTAGAACTGGAGTCCTCTGGAAGAGCAGTGCTTGCTCTTAACCATTGAGCATCTCTCTAACCCCTTCTGAATCCTCCTATGTTAACTGAAGAAATAACCTAAACTTAATTTTATTCTGTTTAAAAATAAAACCACAAAAAGGAAGTGAAGGAGAGGAGGATGGAAGGTGGTGAAGGGAAGTTGGGTTAAGATCACCTTTCTAAAACCCTGCTCCCTCTTTTTCCTACCACTGCTTTCTGGGTGAGAAGAAACTGAAAAACAAATTTGGCCTTTGAAGAGTAACAGAAAGATTGTTTTAGTGCTCCTCCCTCTTACCAATGTTCTGTTCTTATTCCATGCTCTAAATGTACATGCCTAGGGAGAACACTGTGCTTTTAAATGTCTTCATCTTGGAGATGTATAAATGATAAGAGTTTAGATATATAGAGGCTATGTTTCTATTTGTTGATTTCTTCTACTTGGTTTTAAGCAGGGCTCTCAACAACCAGAGGGAAAAAAATTACATTCTGTAGCAGTTACTGAACAAAAAACAAATATGGTAATAAGAACATGAGATCTTGGTTACACTACACTTCACTGTAGCAGGAAGAATATTTTGAGCATTATTCACATGCACTTAAAGAGGGCCCTAGTAGTTAGTTCCTCTTTCTAAGACTCTTCATCTGCCAATGGCAATATTAAAGCACCAGAGCTATGTCAGTCAGACTGACACTACACTGAAAAAAACCAAAAAGCTTGCCTTTGGAGAAAAGCTCAAAGTATGGCAAAAGTGTAGCTCAAATGGCTTATGTTATCACTAGTTCTTCCTCTCTGTTGAGTCCTGACTGATGTAACTGCATTTTTTTCTTATCCTCTTGCAACTTAATCTACTTAATTCAAGCTTTGCTCAGCCAGCAACCTCATAAAAAATACTAAGAAAATAGCTAATGTTGGTGCAGTACTTAACCTGTTAGTTCTTTTCCTTTTGTCTCAATTAAGTCTCTTTTTTAAAAATTAAAAATTCTAAAAAAAAAATTAAAAATTCTAGTTTCTTAGAACTTAAATCTCAAATTTATACAGTATGTAGGGTAAAATATATCTATTGGGACTGGAGAGATCACTCAACAGTTAAGAGCACTGGCTGTTCTTGCAGAAGACGCTGGTTTGAATCCCAGTACCATAAGGTGGCTAACAGCCATCTATAACTTCCAGGGGGATCCAGTGCCCTCTTCTGTCCTCTGTAGGCACTGTGCAACATAGGCGCACTACACATTCAGGCATAACACCCATACACATAAAATAAAAATAAGTTCAAAAATTATTTAAATGAAAGCCTAAAAAATAAATGAAGTGTATCTGTGTGGATATATATTTACATTTCTCAGTGATCCCAATAACAATTTGATCCTAATCCCATGAGAACATGTGTTACTTATTTCAGTTATGAAATTCTGGATATATGAGCAATGGCATGCACAGTATGAGGTGTTCCTCTGGCTTAGAGACAGGCAAATAACAAACCCAGAATCCTCTGGCACCCAGTTTAGATGTATTTTGTAAGATGGATGGGGTTTTCAGTTGCTAATAGAGGGACAATAAAGTGTTACAGGGAGGGAGGTTGTAAGGTGAGGGTGGAGATGGGCGAGGGGGTCTCAATATGATAAAATGTATTATATGAAATTCTTGAACCAATATTTAAAAAAAAAAAAAGAAAGAAACCAAGAATCACTAACATGATAAAATGTTCTGCAAATGTGCTTCTGGTGCATTTGCTAAAGGAAAGGTGTTCTCAAAGAACACAGTCTAATTGGCTTCCTTGAGGTGAGGATGAAAACAAAGCTCATTCTAAGGAAATTAACTGTCTAGTCAAATTAACTGAAATACAACTCTTTTAAAAATAAAAGGTCCCCAGACTGTATCCACAGCCCTCATTCCCTACTTAGAATTACTTTTTTTGGTCAGATTTTTCGAGATAGGTTCTTGCTGTATAGCCAAGAAAAAATCCTCCTGCCTCAACCCACAGAGTGCTGAGATGACAGGAGTATGCTGTCAGGAGCAGAGCTCTGACAAGGTAACAGCACGCCACGACCCACACCAGCTCAAGCCAGACAAAATCCTAGCATAGAAATGGCCAAGCGGGGAAGAATCCTCCGCCTCAGCTGCGGAACTATTGGCAATTGACCACTGCTGGGAAAGGAAGAGTCCTTTTTCTTTTCTTCTTTTTGCATAAATTTTTATTGAGTTTTTGTGTATTTCATACATAACATCCTGATCAGTCTTAATCACCTTTATACTGCCTTCTCCACTGGCACCCTCCCACAGCCCCCCCCCACACACACACACACACTGGAATTTGTACATTTTGTCATTTGTGTTAAGGCCTATTGTGCCAAATTAATCTCCCCGGCCATTCTTCGGTGCAAATTCATCCACTGAGCTCTAGTCAGCCTCACTTTAAGAAGGCCAGTTCTTCACCCAACAGGAATCCGCTCCCAACATTCCTTCAGCTAGGATTGGGTTCTGCTGCCCATTTCTGCAGTTCCATGCTGGGTTTTTGTCTGCTTGAATTTACATAGGTCTTGTGTATGCTGACACCATTGCTGTAGGTTCATATGTGCAGGGTTCCAGGAGCTGGTAGGACTCTGTTTCCATGTGGGCTTGCATCACGTCCCTGGATCTTACAATCTTTCTACCCTCTCTTCCATAATGATCCCTGAGCCCTGAGTGAGTGTAGCTGAATATACATGCCTGTCCAAGAACCCACACTTTGCAGACTCTTAATCTCCACAGTATTGGCTATTTATGACCTTTCAGTTCCTGGTGCCTGTTGTATGAAGGAGCTTCCTTAATGAAAGTTAAGAGGTTAATTAGTGTCATCTTGGCCCCTTGTTCTACGTTCTGTGAGCCTTAGGTATAGAAGTTGCATTATAGATGTGCCACTTGGGCTTGAGCAATTCACAATGTCTGTGTATGACCAGTTGTGGGACTCTGCAGTAGTGTTCATCTGGTGCAAAAGAAGCTTCTTTGTCGAGTGGTGTCTGGGATATTTGTCTGTAAATATAAGGATATATATTTTGCACTTAGTAAGAAGTTACCATAGCCTAGGAATGTGATACTCTTGGAATAAGATCTATGACCTCTCCATCCATGTGTACCTGGCTATATTTACTGTACCAAACAGGAGTTCCTCTCATTGAGTGGGCTTTAAGACCAATTTCATGCCATTGGTTGCCCCCAAGATAAAAGTGCCACTGCAGCACCAATGTCATATGCTGCGCTAGATATTGATGTGGATATTTGGTCTTAAAGCTGGTGTGGGACCATCAACTGATGTTCTCCCATAGTAGTTTGGCTAGTGCTCTCCAAAGTTATAAGAGCTAGCCTTTAGGAGAGGTGGCTTCCAGTTCAGTTCCAGTTCTGTTGCTCTAAATCTAGCCTGTCTTCAGTAATAGGGTCTTACCTTCAAGTTCTGGAAGCCAATCAAGGACTGTGGAGATAGCCTGTGTAATTTTGGGAGTCTCTTGGCCTATGCTGGCCAACACTCAAAGGAAAGTTTCTTCTGTCGGGAACTTCTTGTTATGTAGCCTTCAGCTATGCATATGGACTCATATAGAGATATTTTATGTGTAATTCATCATTACATTCTTAGATTAATATGATTCCCCCAGGTTTTTACACTTATAGCCATTATTTATTGGGAGAGTCATCTTTCTTTAACGGTATGATGCTAGATAGCTTAACCAGGCTCCAGTGGATAGACACACACCAAAGGACATTTGAGGACACAGACTTAACTCCCTATGCCTTAATCTATATGACAGAGCACATGAAATCTGGTGGGGGGGGCTATAAGAAGGCTGAAGATCGGGGAGAAGGTGGTCTAAATGTGATCAAAATATATTCTATGACATTCACAAACAAAATTTTTGAAAGACTAGTGTCTTAAAACCACTTTTATAATTAATTTTAATTTTTTATTTCATGTAATATAGTTTTATCATATTTAGATTTCCTCCTATATCCATACCTGCCCTTTCTAATGCTCCACCAAATTTCTGTACTCTAATATAAATAATATAATTGATAATGATATAATAGATAGTATTAGCACATAAATATATAAAACACAAATATAAAAAGATGTTATTTATTTATATAACATATATAAAATTAATATAATGCATAAAGACCTATAGTATCAGGTTTGTGTCCCCAAATGTCTTTTGGAGTTCTTTCATCTACTGCAGCCTGTACTTAGAGTCTCACCCTTTAAAGAAACTGAATCACTACTTAGTAGCAGTCATTGGTCAGCAGTAGTTCCTCAGGTTAGGTGGGTCCTCACCCGCATCCCCATGTCTAGGCTGGGATTTTGTCTGGCTTGAGATTCTGAGGGACTTGTCCATGCTCACAGCACTGATGTAAGTTCATATGAGTAACTGACCATCTGTCTGAAAAACTGTTTCTTTGTGGTTATCCACCTCCTCTCCCTCTTATAATCTTTCAGCCTCCTCTTTTGCAATCATCCCTGAGCTTCAGGAGGCCTGATATCAATGTTAGGTATGGATTCCATCCTATGACGGGGACCTTCATCCACTTAGAAAGTGAGGGGGTCACAGAGATACATGCACAGCCATGTTTATTGGAGCTCTCTTCACAATAGCAAAGAGCTGGAACCAATCCAAGTGCCCCTCAACTGATGAGTGGATAGAAAAAATGTGGTACATCTACACAATGGAGTTCTATGCAGCAGTAAAGAAAGATGACATCATGAACTTAGGTAAATGGATGGAACTAGAAGATATTATGTAAAGTGAAGTAACTCAGTCCCAGAAAAACAAAGGATGAATGGTATCCTTCATCTGTGGATGCTAGTGCCAGGTACCTAGTTGTGGGGCAAACTGAGCAACGTTAATGTTATATTCCTCATGATCTGAAAACAACTGTGCTTTTATATTGCGAATCTCTTAACAGGTTCTAGAATTAAGCTACCATTTATTTTAAGACTTAGGTTTATTTTTGGTATATGGGTGGAGGGTATCTATGCATATTTTAGAGTAAAATAAAATCAAAAGAATGAGAAAAAGAAATAGAGGGGGCATCAGTCCTGCAATCAAACAGGCTCTAATAATATTCTGGGCCATCAGAGAGTGCAAATCCATTTATTGTAGGCAACAAGCAGCTTATATAGGTCTGGGGCAGGCAGTCTCTACATAATATAGCCCCACCTCCCAGTGACCAATCGTAGACCTCCATATCATCTCAGCCCATGGCAGGTACCCAGAAAAGGGCATGCAGACAAACAAGTCAGCTCAAGCACATGCTAGCATCAGGTAACAGGATGTGCCCTGTAATATAGCATTGCTTAGTGTACTAAGCAGATTGTGCCTGCACATGCGCAGTGTACGCCTGAATCCAGGACTGCTGTCCCACAAGAAAGCAGTTTGTTACTTCTGTAATATTCATGCCACTATTGCCCAGTGGGCACATATTCCAAGCCAGTTGTTGTTGTATCACTGAGGATTCACAGCTGAGTAAGGTTTGTGCTAAATTTTCTTGTTAGGTAGCGTGCATAGCACTTGCCAACACTATAAAAGCTAGACATTAAAGGCGTTGCATCAGCACCAGCTTGATGTCTCCTCATTCCTTCTACAGTTCATGTATGTAGTGTAGTAGACAGCAAGCAAGTCTCTGGAACTCTGGTGGGTAACCAAGAGTGAGGGCAGTGGCCAGAATTGTTTGGGACACCTGGTTAACAGCACCAAAAGAAGAAGTATATGCCTGGCATTTGGGCTTTTACTTTGCAAGCTTATGGTACTAGTAGGGGCAATGTCTACCCTCCTGCTGTAAGGTAACTCCTCTTAATCTCTTTATAATGTATATGTACATATTTTAAGTAGCATCTATACTGGTAAGTTTCCATGTGGGTTTTTCTAAAAGCCTTTAGTGTTATCCCTCCCCGTCCTCCATCCTCTGTCCTACCCTCCCATCCTCCTCTCTTTGTAACCCTCCCTAAATCTTCTCATTCCTTATATCCTTCCATTCTACCTCCTCTCCTAGGGAACCTCCCAGCATCCACCCATGGCCATTTATTACTTTTTGATCTCTCTGAATTTTCGAACTGAAACATGCGTATCTAAGATTTCAAAGCTAGCATCCAGCTATGAGAGAACATGCCACACTTGTTTTCCAGGGTCTTGGTTACCTCACGCAGGATGATTGTTTCTAGTTCCATCCATTCACCTGTGAATTTCATAATTTCATTTTTTTTTTGGTTTTCTAAAGTGACTCCTTTTATTTTTTTTATTGATGCTTTGTGTATTTCGTACATCATTTTCCAATTCAGTTCAGGCGTATATCCCCTTCCCTTCCCCCCACCCCACCCCTACCCATCCCAGATCATGCATTCTGCCATAACTTTTCTGCATCTTTCTGTTTTTTGTTGTTTTGTTTTCATTTTTTTTAACAATAAGTGATAATTTGTGAGTACAAGCATCCTTCATGTAAAACCAATTTGCGAGCAGTTGTGTCCAAACCCACACAGCTCATGGGTCCCACCATCCAGCAGGGGGGGCTTGTATGTTCAATCAAGTTGATCAAATGAGTGTCCAGTCTATATTGTTGTAGTTTCACCATTCGCCCCAATCGCAGCCCTTACATTCTACCATGACCCCTCTTCCGCAGATTGTTCCCAGCTAGGTTTAGACAAAGGGGGCACAGGTGGATGAGAGCAAAAACAGTCAACTTTCTCTGGAGCTGTTGTCTGGTCTCTAGTCAATTCTGGCTGTTATCTTTCATGGGCTGCCAGCTTGTCCAGGCATAACCTTTCGATCCTACTATGAAGCACATGCAATTAGATATATAGGTATTTAAACATTACTAATTGTTATGGTAGGTTACTTTGGTATAGACACAGAGTTTGGATGGTATGTTGATCCATGAATTACATTTCTTCTGTTAAGTATGACAGGGTCCTCGTGTGGTTTATAACATCTCCTAACCATTAGAGGATGTAAGCTTGTGGCATCAGCCAGGGATTCCTCCAAGGAGAGAGCTAATAGCCAATTAGATTGGGATATACAGCAATGGCTGCCACTGCTGCACAGTATTTCCAGGCAGGTGAAGTGTAGCTGGTGCTGACGGAGGAGTCTTGCTTGACTCAAGGAGACCTATATTTGCTTTATTGGTTTAGTAGCCTTTGGTAACACTCTCTGGCATTCCAGAGACCATCTGTATGCTTGCAAGTGCGGTCTCCATACATCTTTCCCATGTTTATATCAGGTCTTCAACAGCAGGGCCTTATCGCCTCTCTTCCTGCAGATATCCCAGTTTGGAGGCAAGGAGCCTTTACCTTTTGTGGGGACTTGGATCCCCTGGCCAACATCTCCTTGGTAGAATAATCCATTGTTGATGTCAGAGCTCCTGTATTAATATATTTTGCTTAAGTGCGTAGCTTAAGGAGACTTTAGCATTATATTTGGGTCTGAATAGCGAATAATCCTTTTCAGAGTTTCTATGTCCATTAGTCAATTAAAGAAGGCAGTTTTACCAATTTTACAAGAGAATACCTCTATAACAGCTGGCTCCAGTCTACAGCTGGAGAACGACCTCATCATCATAATTTCATTTTTAAGAGCTAATATTCCATTTTGTGTATGTTCCACACCTTCATTGTCCATTCATTAGTTGACAGACATCTAGATTGTTTCCGGTTCCTGGCTGTTATGAAAAGGGCAGCAATGAATGTGGATGAACAGGTATCTCTTTAGTAGTCTTTTGGGTATATGCCCAAGCAGGGTATGGCTGGATCAAATGGTAGATAAATTTCTAGCTTTTTGAGGAATTTTCACATTGACTTCAATAACAGCTGCACCAATTTGCACTCCCACCAGCAGTGGATAAGCGTTCCCCTTTCTCCACATCTATGCCAGCATTTGTTGTTTACTTTTTGGATTTTAGCTGTTCTGATTGGGGTTAGATGAAAACTCAAAGTGGTATTAATTTTCACTTTCCTGATGACTAAAGACATTGAAAATTTTAAAGTATTTCTCAACCATTTATGTTTCCTCTTTAGAGAAATCCCTATTCATCTCCTTGCCCCAATTATTGATTAGATTGTGTTTTTGTTTTGTTTTTGTTTCAGTGTTTGGAGTTTTGAGTTCTTTATATACTTTGAATGCTAACCCTCTGTTCTAGCTTCTCTTCCATTGCTGTGACAAAACACTCTGACTGACACCAACTTGGGGAGGAAAGGGTTTATTCAGCTCACATCTCCTGGGTCACAGTTCATCACTCAGGGAGCCCAAGGCAGGAACCTGGAGGCAGGAGCTGAAGCACAGGCCATGGAGGAATGCTTCTTACTGGCTTGCTCCCCCAGCCCATGCCCAGCCCGCCTTCTTATACGGTACACAACAACCTGCCCAGGGTGGCACCACTCATTGTGGACTGGGCCCTCCCACACTGCTCCACCATCAAGACAATACTCCACAGATGTGACCACACGCCAGTCCAATGGAGCCAATTCCCCAGTTGAGGCTCCCTCAACCCAGGTGTGTCAAGTTGACACTAAAGCTATCCAGCACACCCTCAGTCAGAGGGGTCAGAGGTATAGCTGATAAACATTTTTTCCCATTCTGTAGGTTGCCTCCTAGCTCAAATGCTAGTGTTCTTTGCTGTACAAAGAATAGCAAAGTTTTTTAGTTTCATGAAGTCCCATTTGTCAACTGTTGGATTTGATATTTACACTATAGGAATCCTGTTCAGAAAGTCTTTTCCTGTGCCAAGTTCCAATGCATTCCCTACTTTCTCCCCTATGATTTAGAGTATTCGTCTTACGTCGAGGTCCTTGATCCATTTGGAGTTGAATTTGTGCATAGTGAGAAATGGGGATCTAGTTTCATTCTTCTACATGGTGTTATACAGTTTGACTAGTACCATTTTTTGAATATGCTGTCTTTTCTCCAGTGTGTATTTGTGGATCCTTTGTCAAACATCAGGTGACTGTGTATGCATGGATTTAAATCTGGGTCCTCACTTCTATTCCACTTATCATTGTGTCTTTTTACACTAGTACCATGCTATTTTTATTACTATAGCTCTATAGCATAGTTTGATATCAAGGAGGCAATGCCTCTAGCAGTTCTTTTATTGTTTGGGATTATTTTGGCTTTCCTAGATTTTTTTGTGTTGCCATATGAAATTTGAGATTATTTTTTTCAATTTCTGTGAAGAATTCTGTTGGAATTTTAATGGGAATGGCATTGAATTTGTAGGCTGCTTTTAGTAGGGTGACAATTTTCACAAATTTAGTCCTGCTGATCATCAGCATGGGAGGTCTTTCCATCTTCTGGTATGTTTAATTCCCTTCTTCAGTGTCGTAGAATTTTTATTAAATGAGTCCTTCACTTCCGTGATTAAGTTTATTCCAAGATATATTTTACAGATTTTGAGGCTTTCATGAAAGGGATCATTTCATTGGTTTCTTTCTTGGTATGTTGTTGGTATTAGGAAGGCTACTGATTGGGGGGGCTAAATTTTATATCCTACTACTTTGTTGAATGTATTTATCAGCTCTAGGAGTTTTCTAGTGGAATCTTTAGGGTCCTTTATGTATAGAATTATATATATATATATATCTCATCCCCCTCCCCCCATTTTTTCCTTTCTCTTTTCCTTTCCTTTTGTTTTTGTTTTTTTTTGTCTTCTTGAGATAGGTCATCCCTATAGCTCCAGCTGTCCTGGAGTTTGCTCTGTAGACCAGGCTGGCCTTGAACTCACAGATCCACCTGCCTCTGCCTCCCGAGTGCTGGGATTAAAGGCGTTCACCACCACACCCTGACACTTCTTCCTTTCTTATTTGTGCCCCTTTATCTCCTTCATTTGTCTTATTGGCCTAGCTCAGATTTCAAGTACTGTATTGAACAGGAATGGGGACAGTGGGCATCCTTGTCTGGTTCCTTATTTTAAAGAAAATGCTTTCTGTTTTTCTCCATTTAATATGGTGCTGGATATGGGCTTGTGGTTTGTTGCTTTTATTATGTTGAGATGTGTCCCCCTGTATTCCTTGATTCTCCATGACTTTTATCATGAATATATGTTGTATTTTGTCAAAGGCTTGTTCTGGATCTAATGATATGATTGTGAGCTTTCCATCCTCCAGTCTACTTATGTAGCAGATTACATTTGTTGATTTACAAGTATTGAACCATCCCTGCACACCTGGAATGAAGCCATCTTGATCACGATGGATAATCTTTTTGATGTGTTCTTGCATTCAGTTTGCAAGTATTTTATTGAGAATTTTTGCATCTTTGTTCATCAGAGAGGTTGGTCTATCATCTTTTTTGTTGGGTTTTTGTCAGGTTTTGGTATTAGTGTAATACTGACATCACAAAAAGAATTTGGAAATGTTCCTTTAGTTTCTATTTTACAGAATCATTTGAAGAGTATTGGTATTAGTTCTTTGAAGATCTGGTAAAATTCATCACTGTATCCGTCCGCTCTTGGCCTTGCTTTCATTAGATTTTTTGATTACTACATCTATTTAATTGTTTCTTATGGGTCTGTGTAAATTAATTTATGCCATTTTATTAAACTTTGTGTAGACCATATTACCCAGCTAGCATGGCATCCATTCTTTAGATTTTCCAGTTTCATCTAAATAACTCTATATCTATCGATCTATATATATATATATATATATATTTTTTTTTTTTACGTGTATGAATGTACTGTCTGCATGTAGGTCTGTGCACCCGTGTCATGCAATGCCACAGAGGTCAGAAGAGGGTGTCGGATTCCCCTGGGACTGGCGTCAAAGACAGTTCTCAGCAGCCATCTGGGTGCTGGGGATCCAACCCAGGTCCTCTATGAGAACAGTCAGTGCTCTTAACTGCTAGGCCACCTCTCCAGCCCTAAATATAGATTTTAAAGTATGTCCTTATGAATTTTTGAATTTCCTCAGGGTCTGTTGTACTGTTTCTCTTTTCATCTCTGAATTTGTTCATTTGGGTCCTCATTTTCTTTTGGTTAATTTGGCTAAATGTTGTCAATATTGTTAACCTTTTCAAAGAACCAACTCTTCATTTCATTGGTTCTTTGTATTGTTTGTTTCTAGCTCATAATTTCAGACTTGATTTACTTATTTTTTCCTATGTTCTCTCTTTAGGTGATGTTTATTCTTGGTTTTCCAAGGTGTTTTGGTGTATGGCTTTTTATTGATTTGAAATGGTTCTAGTTTTCAGATGTAGGAATTTGTGCCGTAAACTTTCCTCTCAGGATTGCCTGAACAGCACCCAATAGGTTTTAGTATGTTGTATTTTCATTTGCATTCAGGGCTAAGTTTTTTTTTTAATTTCTTCCTTGATCCAAATTTCATTTGATAGTGTTGTATTTCCAAGAGTGTGTTTACTTTTTCCCATTTTTATTCCTGATAATATATAGCTTTATTCCTTTGTGGCCAGAAAGAATACAAAATGATATTTCTATTTTCCTAAATTTGCGGAGACATGATTTATGTCCTAATATGTGGTCAATTTGGGAGAAAGTTCCATGGACTGCTAAGAAGAAAGTGGTTGAGTGGAATGCTCTGTAGATGTCTATTAGGTCCACTGATTTATGGTGACCTTTAACTCCAGGATTTCTCTATTTAGTTTTTGCCTGGTTGAGCTGCCTATTAGTGACATTTGGGGTATTGAAGTCCCCCGTAGTATTGGAGTTAATATGTGATTCTAGATCTAATAATGTTTCTTTTAAGAAATTGGGTGCCCCTGCATGGGTGCATATATATTTAGGATTGTAATATTTTCTTGGTGGATTATTTTCCTTTAATAAATTTGAAGTGACCTTCCCTGTCTCTTCTGACTAGTTCCATTTGCTTGGAATATCTTTTTCCATTCTTTTACTCTAAGACAATGTTGATCATTGTTTCAGAGGTATATTTACGAGAGGCAGAAAATCAATGGATTCTGTTTTCTAATCCAATCAATTTAGTCTGTGTCTTTTTACTGGGGAGTCAAGACCATTAATATTGAGAGTTATTATGACCAATGTTGATTTATTTCTTTTATGTTGGTGTTGTAGTGCTATTTTCTTAGACCTCTTTTGGTCAACTGTGCTGGGATCATTTTATTTTGTGCCATTTTGAGTATGTTTGCTCTTCTCTTCAGACTGAAGTATCCATCAAGTGTTCTCTGTAGAGCTGGTTTCATGGACATAAATTTCTTAAAAATAATTTCTGCCCTTTTGACCTGGCTTTCTTTTCTTTCTTCTATGCCTATGATTCATAAGTGTAGTCTTTTTACAGTTCCAGGGGGCTTGTGTATTCCTTTCCTGGCTTATTTTATATTTGACATTTTCTTTGATTAAGCAACCCATTACCCCATGTCTGTCTTCAAAGTCTGATATTCTCTCTTCCATTTTCTCCACTTTTTTTTTTACTTTTTTCCTCTAAGTTTTGCTTTGCATTCCTGAGTTTTTTATTTCAAGTTTTATTTCAGTTTAGCTTTTTTTTCTCAGAGATTCTATCTTTCTTGAATTCTAATTTCATGTTTTGAATCATCTTAGTCATTCCATTCACTGGTTTGTGCTTTCACAATCTTCATTTAGTCTTTGATTTCTATCTTCTTTGAGTTCCTTGAACATATTTATAATTGCTGTTTTGAAATCGTTGTCTTGTGATCTGCTAGGTTGCCATTCTCTGGAAAGATTCACGATGGGGGTGCTGGTTTCTGTAGTGGACAGACTATCTTGGTTAATCCTGTGGTTGGTGTTTTCTCAGGGAGATTCGAGCATCTGGACGTGGGCCATTGGTGGTTTCTTGGCATCCGTAGGTGATCTCATATTTGTTGGGTGGTTATTTATACCTTTGTTTGCTGTTTCTCCAACTTGCCCGCTTATGACCCAGCTAAGTAGTGCTTATTGTTCAGTTTTGGGGCTGCTTTATGTTGTGCAAATGGGGTATAAAAAGTGGTCTCGGGGCTGGAGAGATGGCCTAGTGGTTAAGAGCGCCGACCGCTCTTACAGAGGACCCGGGTTCGATCCCCAGCACCCACATGGCGGCCGAGAACCGTCTGAAACCCCAATTCCAGGAGAACTCCAGTTCCAGGGGAATCTGAGACCCTCTTCTGACCTCCGCGGCATTGCACGACACTGGTGCACAGACCTGCATGCAGACAGTACATTCATACACATACGGAAATAAATATAATTAATAAAAAAAAATTAAAAAAAAAAAAGAAGTGGTCTCAGTTAAGCTAAGGATAGGTGCAACTTTTGATTGAAGCTCCCCCATTTACTAGTCATAGACCTGGAACAGCAGGGTAGGTGGTTAGTAGGTGAACATTTGGCTGATACATCAGGCTGAGAGAGCTCACAGTTCTTTGGGATACAAGTATCCTAGTAAGCTGAGCAAGTCTGAATGCAAGGCATATCTGGAACTCCTTCTAGTAAGACCTAAGCATCCTGCAGAGCTGAGATGGCCATGACAGAGCCCAGAGAGGTTGAGGAAAAGATTTACCAAGGCAGATAGATCTGAGAAAACTCCCAGATCTGGGGTTCACAGGAGTCATACAGAGCTTAGAAATGGCAGGCTCACAGTGGTGTGGGAAAGGGAGTACACAAAGGCAGAGCAGGGAAATTCCCAGAGAGTCCAAGGTTCTGGCAGAGCTGAGATTGTGGAGCCCAGGGAGGTGGCACAAAGGAGACTGACAAAGGCAAAGGCATGTCTGGAAGTCTGCAATGGCCCTTTAAAGGAGCAGAAATGCCTGGCACACGGAGGTATGGGAAAGGGAGGACACCAAGGCCAGGCTGGGAGAGTCCAAGGATCCTGGAAGAGCAGAAATCGAGGAGCACAGGCTTGAAATCATTTTTTTTTTATTTTTTTTATTTCTGGATGTGTATGAGTGTACTGTCTGCATGTAGGTTTGCACACCCGTGTTGTGCAATGCCGCGGAGGTCAGAAGAGGGTGTCGGATTCCCCTGGAACTGGAGTTAAAGACGGCTCTCAGCTGCCATGTGGGTGCTGGGGATCAAACCCGGGTCCTCTGCAAGAGCAGTCAGCGCTCTTAACCGCTAGGCCATCTCTCCAGCCCCTTGAAGTCACTTTTAAGTACTGCTTTTAAGCTCATATTCACAAAGCTGTAGGAAATCTACCAAAGGACAGCCAGCATTCCTGGGGCAGCATTTCCATGTGCGCCTCACATCTGCTTCTGCCACAGAACAATGAGGAAGATATTATTCCTTCACTTTGCAGCAAAGAAACTGAGGGTCCAGAGAAGTTTTATGAATTGCTTACAGCCACACAGTCAGTTATCCATGCAGCCAGGATCACTCGGCCCTGCTGTGTGCTACTCTAAACCAAGGACTTTCTTCAGAGAGCATTAGTGCCATGCTCCACACTGAACAGAGTTCTTCATGTTGCACACTTAATAGCACCTTTCTTTACCAAGATTTCTACACGCTGAACAAATTGATTTGCCAGTTATTTTTAGCAATAATTTCACCCATCCTGAAACCAGCCTTTTTCAATAGTGTACAAAAATATTGCCTGGCAGTTTAATAAAATGGAAAAGGGAGAAAAAATTATTGGAAACTACAGAGTGTTTATGCATAAACAATAGACTCCCCACTGGTCTGCTTTGACTGAATTAACATTAAAGTAACCTGAGCTTTGTTAGATATTGCCTGGCTCCTCTGGAGAGATGAGGACAGCCAACTGGAACACTTGTTGCTCAAGTTAGAGGGGTCCAAACCAATCTGACAACTTGGGATGCTAATTGAGACAGAGAACAGCAGTAACTGGTAGGAAGTTGAATGAGGCTCAGTGAGCAAAATGAAAGTCCACGTCAAAGAGCAGTGCCCCAGGTAAGACCCTGAACAGGAAAGTGAGCATCAGATCCAAACCTAGAAGATCAGAAGCAGGTTTGGAAACATGAGCTAAGACGCACTGGGACACTCGTTTCAGAATAAAAAGGTGTGGAGCAGGCAGGCGAGGGAGTCAGCAAACCTTTCCAGCCAGGCTGGGTGGCTCACCCTGCAATCTCACCAGTTGGGAAGTGGAGGCAGAGCAATCGGGAGAGTCATCTAGCACCTAGGGAATTCAAGGCCAGCCTAAGCTGCATGAGACCCTCTATACAAAAATATAAAATAAAAATAAAAGCAAAAAACCTTTTCTGTCACTCCCACTGCCTAGTGTATGTGGTCACCCAAGTACACTAAGTGATTTACTTTTCTATTTGCTCGCTAATTGATTTCACCTTCAAATAGATCATGTGAACTCCTATATCATTTCACAATTGCTTATAAATTTTAGGACTATGCATCTGAAAACAGATAGCATGCCATTGTATACATTCTGATCCTAAACATGAAAAATCTGTCTGGTCTCATCCACAGACCAGGTTAGACCCCAGCTGGGCAATCTTGCCATCTTGTCTTTTTCTGGCATGGATTTTTCCAGCATTCTTCTTAACATTTGGCTTTCATAATAGGAAATCTTTATATTTCAGATATTAACAGCTCTAGAAGAAACTCACCAGCCCAAACTCCACCCCCAAATACTCAAAGGCCACTTCACTGGTCAAATAGACTGGGATGGCCCTTTCTTAGCGACTCAATACCATTTTGCTTAGCTAGAGTATTTGAAAGGCACTGTTCTCCCAGCCCCATGTACTGAATGCTTCAAGAAAAGAGCAGCATCTCTCCAGTGCTAACATGGGCACAGCTTTTGATCCTGTTGGTCAAGAAGGCCACAGTCAGGAAAGAATAGGAGTTTTCTCTAAGGATAAATGCCCTGTCACTAGAAGAATGGCCTTGGGGAGTCAAGGGATTTGCTTTGGTGCAGCATTCTGACTTCCTTTGGGGAGGGGTTTCTGCCTCTTTTAGTATAAATGATGGTCCAAGGAAGATGTTCTTTTGTTTTCTTGAGACAGGTTCTCCCTATAGCCCCAGCTATATCTGCCTGCCTCTGCCTCCTGAGTACTAGGATTAAAAGCCTGTGCTGCCACACCACCACACCTGACCCAAGGAAGAATTTGTATCTCTCCCTTGGGGATTGGAAATGTGAATGAAATGGCACAAAATAGGGAAGATTAATTGGAGGCGATTTGGCAAGATTGCCCATCAGGCCCTGGTGCCTAGATTTCCTGAAGACCCTGTGCAGATTGCTTTCAAACCCAGTTCTTGATTTGCCTCTAATCCTGTGAGTTCTCCCACTAAGAAATTCCCTCTTCCATCTTTTTAAAATATTCATTATTTTATTTTATGTATATGAGTGTATTGCCTGCATGTGTGTAGTGCATCTGTGATATGCAGTGCCAGCAGGGGTCAGAAGAGGGCATCAGATTCCCCTGGAACTGGAGTTATGAATGTTGTTAGCTGCCATGTGAGTGCTGGGAATCGAACCCAGGTCGGTCCCCTATAAGAGCAGTCAGTGCTTTTAATTGCTGAGCCAAATCTCCAACCCTCTTTTTTCCATCTTAAGCAGAAAGTAGTTTGCTCATAATCTTAGAGTTCTGAGATTTAGTCTCCAAAAGGCCCTGCCACTTCCAGAAGGACAGTGAATTCCTCTGTACCCTTCAAGATGGGACTCTGCATCCATGGCATCCCCAGAAGCCTGTGCCAGGGCACCAGCTCCTTGCCCTTTTCTCCAGTGGCTGTCTGCGAACAGCTCTATGTTCCCTACTGCCCATCACTTAGCTCTTTCTCCTGCCAAGCCCGAATCTCCTGGCCTTTGGTATTTTATAGCAATATTGTGTGTGTCTGGCATATTTGGTTAACACTCAGTAGTTAGTTTACTGTCTTTACAAGGACTTGATAGTGAGTCTTATTGTCTACTCTCTGTAGTACCTGCCTTGCGCTAGGGTTTTGTATCAGCACAATGCTAAGAATGAGGCCTGGAGTGACTCTTCATTACGGGGTTCATAGCCTTCCTATCATCTTAAGTTGCTTTTTTTTTTTTTTCCTGTAAGAGGACATCCACGATGCACGGTAAGGAGTGTCAAAGGCCCCAGCTACGTGCCAGGTCCAGTTGACCTGTGGCAGACAGAGCTGCATGGGAAATGTCAACAATGGATTTGTCAAGTTGATGACAGAGAAATGTCAGGATGATGGATTTGGGTGGAATCAGAGATGATAAATTACCCTTCTGAAAGCCAGTTGGTGCCTGTCTTCTTGACATAAAGAAGTGTAAAAGTGCATGTCACTCCTTCTCAAATACTCAGCAAATATCCCTGTTGTCCTGGTAAAGATGACTGAATGAGTCTCCAGAAAATAAAATCAAATGATCTCTCCATTCATTAGTGTACATCCTTAGTATGTGTCTGAAATGTTCGCAGGAACTGGGAAGAAAGAGAATACTCAAACCCACCAACACTAGTGAGAATACCCAAACCCACCAACACTAGTGAGAATACCCAAACCCACCAGCACTAGTGAGAATACCAAAACCCACCAACACTAGTGAGAATACCCAAACCCACCAACACTAGTGAGAATACCCAAACCCACCAACACTAGTGAGAATACCCAAACCCACCAGCACTAGTGAGAATACCCAAACCCACCAACACTAGTGAGAATACCCAAACCCACCAACACTAGTGAGAATACCCAAACCTACCAACACTAGTGAAAATACCCAAACCTACCAACACTAGTGAGAATACCCAAACCTACCAACACTACTGAGAATGCCCAAACCCACCAACATTAGTGAGAATACCCAAACCTACCAACGTTAGTGAGAATACCCAAACCCACCAACACTACTGAGAATATTCAAACCCACCAACGTTAGTGAGAATACCCAAACCCACCAACACTAGTGAGAATACCCAAACCCACCAATACTAGTGAGAATACCCAAACCCACCAACATTAGTGAGAATACCCAAACCTACCAACATTAGTGAGAATACCCAAACCCAGCAACATTAGTGAGAATACCCAAACCCACCAACACTAGTGAGAATACCCAAACCCACCAACACTATTGAGAATACCCAAACCCACCAACACTAGTGAGAATATCCAAACCCACCAACACTAGTGAGAATACTCAAACCCACCAACACTAGTGAGAATACCCAAACCCACCAACACTAGTGAGAATACCAAAACCCACCAACACTAGTGAGCTCTCTTTTGGTCACTGTTTTATTTTTTTATTGTGCTGCCCAGAAAGTGTCTTACCTCCAGAGCAATATGAGCCAGAGAAAAAGAGATATGGAAACAGCAAGGTTTCAGAGAGACCCAGTTCTTTGGGAACACAGGTGGCTGTCTTTCTGCACTGCCCGCCAGCTGACCACACATGGGTCAAGCTGGAGAGGGCAGCTAACAAACAAGACAGTAAGCCCATACAGAGCTTGCATTCTGGAAAAGGGAATCATAAAACAAAGTAAAATAAATAAATTGGTTAGAATGCTGGAAGATGAGCTGGGTAAGGAGAAGCATAAAACGGGAGAATCAGAGTTCGGGGCACCAGGAAGGCTGGCCGTGGAAGATCATCCTGGAAAAACAAAACAAAACAAAACTTTTGTCTGTGTTTTATGCATAAGGCAACTAAAGGGGGAAAAAACTAGAAGTCAGGGAGGGAAAGACCTGATATCTAAGTGGATATCTGGGGGAAGAAGCATTTTAGAGAGGAAGATTAAAGTCAGGACCCTGAGGTATAATCAGACAGCTGTAAACAAAGTAGGTGAAATGGGAGAGTCCCTGTGGAGCTGGGGGCTCTTCAAAGGGTCAGTTGATGCTCTGAGATGGAAGGCACTCAGAAGACTCTCAGCAGAGGAGAGCTGTGATCTGACAGCATTTTGGAGTCACTCTGCTACTGTGTTGAGATTCTATGTTTGCACATTATAAGGTCTTTTGGTGTGTCTTTCAAGGATGTTATAGTAGTGCCTCTAGTCTTCTTTGGGCAAAATAGTAAAAATAAAGAAATGAGACCAAGAAAAAAATCCCAAAGTGCTTACCAAATAGAAAAGATAGACAGAGAGAAAACAGAGGGTAAGTGCTAGATTTGGTTGCCTTAACACTTCCTAGACAGGAAGTGCTGCTGTCTGCAGATGTGTGCCACCAGGGTGTAGGCTTCACTTTCGAGGTCCTCCTGTCAGAATGGGAAGCAATGCTCCTTAAAGGACATAGTTGTATAAGAAAGTACTGCAAGCTGGGCATGGTGGCGCATGCCTTTAATCCCGGCACTCAGGAGGCAGAGGCAGGTGGATCTCTGTGAGAGTGAGGTCAGCATGGTCTATATAACAAGTTCCAGGACAGCTGGGGCTACAGGGAGACCCTGTCTCAAAAAAAAAAAAAAATGAATGAATGAATGAACGAAAGGAAGGAAAGAGGAAGGAAGGAAAGAGAAGGAAGGAAGGAAGGAAGGAAGGAAGGAAGGAAGGAAGGAAGGAAGGAAGGAAGGAAGGAAGGAAGGAAGGAAGGAAGGAAGGAAGGAAGGAAGGAAAGGTTGGTATGGGGAAGAGACTCAAAGAGACTAAGTTATTTCTCAAACATCACAAAGCTAGCATGATAGAGAAAGACTGGAGACCAGGATTGTATGATTAAAACCTCATGTCCTTAGTTTGGTACTCTGTGACATAGAAGCTGGTTCTATTATTGCTCATTGTTAAATGTGTTTTATGCATTTATATTTTATACTTAAATTTTATATTTAATTATATATCCTTACATGTTACTTATATGTGTGTGCACTGATCTATCACTACTTAAATTAGTCTATGAAAATTTGTATAATACATAATATATAGTCTATTATATAGTAAATATATTTATCTGCTTTTAGAATATGATATAAAATATTTGGTTTTGAATTACCAAAATTCATGAGGACTTTATTCATTTCAATTTGAATTTTAATTTTGCAGATGCTTACAAAGCGATCCCTTAGGTTAGGAACTTAACTATTAAACAATAAAATAGGGGCTGGAGAGATGGCTCAGTGGTTAAGAGCACCGACTGCTCTTGCAAAGGACCCGGGTTCGATTCCCAGCACCCACATGGCAGCTAAGAACCATCTTTAACTCCAGTTCCAGGTGAATTGGACACACCAACCTACATGCAGATAGTACACTCATACACATAAAATAATAAATAAAAAATTTAAAAAAAAACAAAATACTTTCTTTTCTAAATCTTTAAATTTTTTATTTATTTTTGTTTTATGTATGTGAGTATATCTGTGCCATGCAATGCTGGCAAGGTCAAAAGAGGGTGTCGGATCCCCTGAAACTGGATGCTTATCAGCTGCCATGTAGGTGCTGGGAATTAAACTTGGGTCCTCTGCAAGAGCAGCCAGTGCTCTCAACCCCTGAGTCAGCTCTCCAGCCCAATAAAAGCCAACTGGTTCTTCTTCATGTGCAATGCAATAGTGGACAAAATTTTATCTGTTTTTGTGATTTTTTTGTTATAGTAAAAATTCTCTATCAATAGTTAACTCATCTTGTTTTATTTGCTTTCTCTTCATCTTACTTTTATCTAACTTTTAATAAAACTCTTTTTAACAACTTTTCCCCACCAGATAAACATGTAGAGAGTTACCTTCATTGTGGACACATATAGAAGATATAGACAAACAGCAAACAAAAATTAGCTACAATTTTTATCACCCAGAAACCACTGTTAATGTAAACTGTATAGATTTCGAAGTTTTTAAGTATCTAGTTCTAAATACTGTTTTCAGATTTAACAAGTTATTATTATGTACAATTAAGTAAGTACCATTGTTCAGAAACGTCCTTTAAAACAAAGGTCTGCTTAGTAATACTCCCCAGAACCAGCAAATAACCGTCAATGATCACAGAATTAACTGCATTCTCAACTTACAACGTTAGGCTAATTACTTGCTGATCTTGGCACTGGCTGGGTTGACTGTTTTATTAGGGATGTCAGAAATGAAAGGAAACAGCCAGAATTGACCAGAATCCAAGTCAACAGCTCCAGAGAGAGAGGACAGTTTTACTTCTCATCCACCTGTGCCCCTTTTCTAAGCCTAGGGAACAATCTGTGGAAGAGGGGGCGTGGTAGAATGTAAAGGCTGCGATTGGGGTGAACGGTGAAACTACAGCGATGTAGTCTGGACACTCATTTGATCAACTTGATTGAACATACAAATGTCCGTACCTCCACTGATGGTGGGACTGTGGGGAGTTTGGGCACAACAGTCTGTTAGATTGGTTTTGCACGAAGGATGCTTATGCTCATGGATTATCACTAAGCGTAAAAAAGAAAAAAAAAAAAAACCTGAAAGATGCAGGACAGTTATGGCAGAATACAGAATCTGGGATGGGGTGGGGGTGGGGGGGAAGGGAAAGGAAATAGTGCCTGATCGGAATTGGAAAATGATTATGAAATGCACAACCATCAATAAAAATTAAATTAAAAAAAAAAAAAAAAAAAAGAAATGTCCTAAGAAAACCACAGGTTCATTCAGTGTGAATGTAGCAGACCACCGGGCAACTTGGGCAGTAGAATGCGGACAGAGCCTTGGGAATAATTACCCTGAACCCTGTAGGGCTAGCTCTGCCTCTTCGCCTCAGCCTGTTTTATGGGCTTGTTAACCAGAGTTGGGGTGGTGACGGGGAGGGGGTCGTGTCAGAAGCAGTTTTCACATCCAAGGAATTTTCAGTATGGTCAGAGAGGTAGCCATGTAAATTAAACCATTAAAAATGCAGCCTGGGGGACTGGAGAGAGTAACTGCTCAGGAGTTACAGGCACTGGCTGCTCTTGCAGAGGCCAGGCTTCAGTTCCCAACACCCACATGGTGGCTAACAACCGTTTGTAACTCCAGTTCCAGGAGATCTGCCGGCTTTTTCTGGCATTTACAGGCATTGTACATGTGTGGTGCATCTTTATATATACAAGCAAAATACTCATAGACGTAAAATAGAAGTAAACTAATAAGCAATAAAATGAGTAAATCACACACATTTACAGAAGAATTCAGCATGAATTATATTAGCAAAGAAGTGAAGTCAAGGCCCAAGGGAAGGCTCGGGGAAGGGAGGCCGCAGAAGACTTCCTAGAGGAGGGACCGTCAGAACTGGTGGTAACTTTACAGATCATTTTGTGGGTTAGCAGTATGGGGAAAACATTTCCAGGGAGAAAAAGCAGCAAGACACAGACATAACCGAAGCCAAAGGCAGAGTGGAGCAGCTCGGGCATGGACCAGCTAAGCTTGAGGCTCTTCCAGAGGACCTGTCTCTCAGGCTCCCAGGCCACTCCCACTGCTGGGACTTCATTCTGTTCTATGCTTCACCCAGGGAGAAGAGGGCATTTAGAGAGCCTTTGGGGCTGCAGCAGACAGTATGTAGAAGAACCCTGAGACCAAAGGCAAAAAGACCACTAAAAGGCGATTATGAAGGTTCCTGCATACTCAGCGCGGAGGCAAGCATGGGGCAGGTGAAAGGAAGCAGTTCCGCAGGGTGAGAGGGAGAACTACCACCTTATGGTGGCTGTCAGCTTGGGCTGGGATAATGAAGGTGTTCAAAACACCAGGCCTCTGAGCCCACAGTCAAAGTCATTAACAAGACTTGAGAGGTGGGGGAAGATCAGGACTGAGCAGGATAGCGTGATGAAACTGCAGTTCATTCACTCCTGAATAATTTATTTTGAAAGATTTGAGGGTGTATTAGTTACTTTTCTGAAAAACCATGACCAAGGCGATTTGTAGAAGGAAGAGTTTACTGGTTATGATTCCAGAGGATGAGAGCCAGTCATGGCAAGGGTGGCCTGGCAGGGGGCAGCCAGAGGAGGAAGCAGACCCAGGAAACCGGAGACTACCAGGAAATAGGGTGAGGAATGAATCCTAAAAGCCGGCCCCCAGTTGTGGGCTTCCCCCAGCAAAGCCACACCTCCTAAACCCTGAAACAGCACCACCAACTGAGGCCAAGTATATAAATACTTGGAGCCTATAGGGGCATTTCTCTTTCAAACTGCCACAGAGAGGAACATGGGAAGATAACCAGGTCAGAGCAGGAACCACTTGGGCAAGATCTCTGTCAGGGTTCTAGCAATTTCCTCCTTTTGTGACAATACTTAACTCAAGATTTTATTTTCTTTTTATATAATAAATAATGCATGTTATGTTTTTAAAGGACAAAGAAATCAGATTAGTGGCATACAGATTTATTGGCATCTTAACTGAAAAAAACAGATCCCAGTTATATTAATAAAAAAGTGCCTGATCTTTGTTTAATTTGTATTGTCTTTTCAGGATAAGAGTTAGAATTATTGTTTGTGTCATTCTGAGAATGTGTACATTGACAATCCCTGCCAACAGTGGATACTCTGCTTTTGAAGAGATAAAATGTCCTCGAGAGAGAACAGAGTCCCACTTAGGGAGAGTTCACTGTCTAAAACCATAAAAAGCATTGCACACTATAACCTCAGGGAAAAGGACACAATGTCCTGTACCAAATGAAGCCTGGTGGCTTCAGTCGCCCTGTAAGGGGGGCAAATCTGTGTGGAAAGAATATTATTTCATTACTGATACATGCTGTTCTCATGAATTGTTGCTAATAAGAAAATGTATAGTCTCAGTACTGCCCATCTCCAATTCATCTGCAGCCTTTCTTAATCAAAATTGTACATGCACTGAAAATGATGGATGCTTTGTAATATCTTTGACAGAGCTAGAATTTTTTTTTCTTCTTGTGGCCAGTTCTTACTAGTCCTTACCCACTGTGCACCAGGCAGTTTTCCCAGGGTTGTCTTACATTCAGTTAAGTTAATAAAAACAAGGTCCTTTCTACTTTAAAGGAAATAATGTTAATTAATGGACTGCATCATTAGAAGGTTCCAGGAAGGAAGCATTGGATTAAAAAATATTTTATAAAAGCTGACGTTGAATAGTTGCTTAACACGTACTCTTTATATATGTTGACCAATTATGTTACATACATACTCATCCCAGATGAACACGTGGGAACCCTATGAGTTAAATTATTTTCCCACTTAGCGTTTTGTAGCACCACTGGTCACAACTACTTTCATCTGATTCTAAAGCCTATTCTCTTACAGAACACTGTGCCAATCCATTTCAATTAATGTCTAATCTATGGTGTTAAGATCCACCAAAATAAACTATTCTCATCTTCTCACTAGACACACATCCAATTGCCCAAGCCAGAACCCTGAGCCTCATGGCTGACAGACCTTCATTTGCAGCCCCATAGGCACGGTGAGCAGTCTCTATGCTCTTAGCACCTCTCAAAGTCATTGCCACTTCTGACCTCCATTGCCTCCTGATGAGTATAGACCATCTAAATTATTCCTTGAACAATGGCGACATTTCTAAACAGTGTCACCTGCATCTGTCCTGTCTTTGCATCATCATCATCATCATCATCATCATCATCATCATCATTGATGGGAAATCAAACCCAGGGGATTACACATACTCTCCACCCCCAGCCCTATTTTTGCCCCATTCTCATCTTCTTTACTCAAGACCATGTTAGTGGAAATCACCTTGGATGGATTGCATCTTTAAACTGTGTCATGTGTCTCATTGGCTTTCCTCATGAACAAACAGACTTAAGTATTGACTAAAATAGGGACCCAAAATATCAATAGCAGCACATCAGACAGCCTTGCAATCCTGTGAGGTGACTGGCCTTAGCTTTGGTGACTCTGATCTTTGAATCCCAGACATGCTAGTTCATTGGGCTGCCATAACAAACTCCCACAAATCAGTGGCTTGAAGTAACAGAAATGCATCTGCCCACAGTCTAGAGGCTGGCAGCCTGTGGCAAGGTTGTGTTCCCTCTGCAGGCTCCTAGGAATTCCTTCCTTGCTTCTTCCCAGCTTCTAGTGACCACTGGCAGGCCTTAACATTCCTTGGCTCAAATATGCCTTGGCTGCCCTGCATATAGATCCTCTATGCCCAAATCTCTCCCTTTAAGGACACTGATACTTGGTTGTAGGGTGTACACAGCTCCAGAATTACCTATTCTTCACTTGATTACATTTAGGACCCTATGCCAAATAAGGTTGTATCCACCAACGGTTAGGCCTTCTATGTATCCCTTTAGAGGGCAGTTCTACCAACCTCCGCAGGTTTGCTTCACACTCCTTGGAAGTTTATGGTTCTCATTATACAGTAAGAATGCTAATGTCCAATGTTCAGGGTTAAACTGTGAGCAGTAATTGAGTTAGTCCATGTAAAGAGCTTGCCACCATATCTCTCAGAGCACTCAGTAAATGGCAGCTTAGATTTATGGCCAGATTTTTTCCCTTAAAAGGAAAGCTTATCCTATAATGCACTAGAGAAGCTTGCTATTTAAAGAAAGCCTGTATCAAATCCCTAGTGAAACAAAGCCAACAGGTATCCCTAGTTTATGTTTTTATTCTGAGCTCCATGTACTAAAGTTACATTTCCCCAAGGGTACTAATCTTGGATGAAATTATTAGAATTCAGACCAAGCTCACGGTGAAAGACATTGTGGAAACCCATCCATGGTCCCCCAGAGTCAGGACCATCTCAAGAAGTCAATGCCAGGATGCTAGAGACAGCAGGTCACCTAAGCCCAACTGAGCTGTTTGCTTCCAGCTCTGCAGCTGCTCATTAACAGGAAAGACCGGAGGTTGGAAGGGAAAGTAATCCCTGTCTACAAGGTCAGACCCACAGCCAACATTCTTCTGCCACTGGGTTTGTTCCCAGAAGCAGTTGGTCTCAGAAGCCTGGGGGTCCCTACAGTAGCATGAAGATAACTTAGCTAACAGTGGTATTGGGCACTGTTTTTAGAAGTCCCTTCATTACAGACGGTAGCAGAGGTGCCCAGGAGTGTTCAGCTGTTTCTTGAATGGAGATGCTGGGATTGAGCATGCTGTAACTAGCTTCCTGCCCTGGGTGCGCATCCAGGACCTTCACCGCTCTTCTGATCAGTCTTTGTCTTCTGGAGCATGTTCTGTTTCCAAGTCAGGAAGTATCTTCTGTCACTATCCTTTGGGCAAGTCAGAATGGAAGGAAGGTTATCCTGCTGGGCTGTAGATGCAGAAGATGTGACGCTATACCTTGTGCTTCTCCATCTCCTGTGTAAGTTATATCTGCAGCCAAAGTTTGTTTGAAGTGACCACAATTCTAGGACTTTGTTGGAACTGGGGCCTCATCAAAAATACCATCCTCAGAGATAGACAGACCTGGACTCAGATCCTCTTGTGACACTCACTAGCTGTGCAGCCTTAGGCAAATCTCTTAGCCTCTCAGAGCGTTTTTCTTATCTTTTTCCCCTTACTAATAGGGGAACCTAAGCTTCACAACAACCTCTGAATGACTGTTGTGAGGCTTAATTCTAGGGAAAGGTAAATGCATTAAATACTTAGCTACTTACATACTTTGCTGATGATGGAGAATCTATCTTTTTTTTTTTTTTTTAATTTTTTTTTTTAATTTATTTATTTTTATGTGTATGAATGTATTGTCTGCATGCAGGTCTGCGCACCCGTGTCGTGCGATGCCGCGGAGGTCAGAAGAGGGTCTCAGATTCCCCTGGAACTGGAGTTCTCCTGGAACTGGAGTCACAGACGGTTCTCAGCCGCCATGTGGGTGCTGGGGATCGAACCCGGGTCCTCTGCAAGAGCGTTCGGCGCTCTTAACCGCTAGGCCATCCCTCCAGCCCCGAGAATCTATCTTAAGTCAGAAGCTTTTCCCCAACATTGTAAAGATCAATCCATATTTTATTTATCATATACTATGTACTAGTCCCACATCAATAATACAGTATGGTATTTATTAGTGATCTAGGACCAGTAAGATGTGGAATAAACACACTGACAGGCACACTTGCATGAATCCACTCTTCAGACACCGAATGAGACAAATGAGCAAATGAATTAGAGAGTACAACATAAATCCTAATGAAAGATGTTCAAAAAACAGTCATTAAATCACACTGAGAGGTGGCAGGGGACAGGTGCTGTTAGAGAACAGGTGTTCCTTTTCAAAAGATTGGTGAAAAGAACATCTTTGTTGGAAGCGGCACTGTGACCAGAGACAAGAGGCTTGGGATGGAGAGCCATGAACAGGGACCACAAGTATCCCATGTGCTCTGCGAGAATACAGGGATACCTCTGGGTCTCTGCAAACTAGCTGAGGAAACCGTGTGTGCCTTGGGGATGAAGATCATAGCATGCTGCAGCACAGATGGGCGTAGCTGGAGAAGACAGGTTGGAAAACAACTTTTTGAGTCCTACTGTGTGCCAGGTGCCCCTCTTGTTTTCTAGATATGTGTGGTTTAGTGATGCACCATACACTATAGGGGCTACTGAGCCCTTGAAGTACAAATGGAGATGGGCTGCAATAAAATGTGCTGTTTCTGAAGCGTTAATATCAAAATATAAGTATCTCACATGTCATTGCTAATTTGTATACTGATTACATACTGAAATTATAATAGTATGAATATATTGGGTCAAGTGAATGCAGCTAAAAATTAGTTTTACCTGTTTGTTGTCACATTTTCAAATGTGACTGCTGAAAAATTTACAATGATATGTTTGGTCCACATTATATTTCTATTGGACCATGGTTGTTGTGGTCAAAGGTCTTACCCTGGAATGGCAAAAAAAAAAAAAAAAAAAAAGGACGTGGAGTCTGAGCACTTCTGTGGAGAATGAGCAGGGCTAAGGGGAAAAGGAGAGGGGAAGGATTGATCAGGACACAGAGAACGATGAGTGTAAACACCAGGGTGGAACGGGCAAGGTCGAGTTAGGGAGTCACACACAGGCCATCTGGACAGAAGCAGTGAAAGCCCTCAGCACTGTTCTGACAAAATAACACAATTTCATGGGATCAGAAGACAAGAATGTCCATCACTGGCTGAAACAATGGGAAGTTACACAAAGAGGCTCTAACGTCTCTCTTTTTATGGCCTTGTAGTCAAGGGGTACCTAAGAGAAAAATCAAAATGCTATGTCATAATTGAATTGTTTTTGTCTTTTTGAGACAGGGTCTCCCTATAGCCCCAGCTGGCCTGGAACTCACTCTGTAGACCAGGCTGGCCTTGAACTCACATGAGTTCTAGGATTAAAGGCAGGTGCCACCACGCCCAGCTTAAAGATGTTTCTCAGCCGCCACGTGGGTGCTGGGAATCAAACCAGGGTCCTCTGCAAGAGCAGTCGGTGCTCCCAACTGCTGAGCCAGCTCTCCAGCACCATAACTGAAAAGGTTGATTCTTGTCACATCTTTTATTTGGAAATCCTTACCCCAATAACCTCTTAGAATTATATGTGTGTATTCACGGAGGAGAGTACAAAACAGCTATGACTGTGAGGGGCTCTTAACAGAAAATCTAAGACATGTCTCTAATCTTCCACAATGGTCTCCTCTACAGCAAGAAATACTGAGCTGACCTGATCCAATGTGATATTTTTTATTCTTGTTTTAAAGTATTTAATTTTACATTAATTCTGCCTTCTCCTTAACCATCCAAAAAATGATAAACCAAGATTCCTCCAATCCTGTGTTGGGTACCTTATGTCTCAATATATGTGAAACTGTCCTCCATGGTACTTGTGCAATGAAAAAACTGGTTGTTAGGGAGAAATATCAACTGAATATGTAAACACAGTGACACATGCCTTTAATACCAGCACTCATAATACCAGTGACTTATAAGTCAGTGATGAATTGACTTGTTAGATGAGGAGGAATCATAAGAAAGGTTAGATCTAAGCATCAGAAATGGCAGGATTTTTGCATGTCTTCGTCTAGCAAACCCACATAACACAGTGTCTCACAGTAGATGAAGACAGTAAATTCTATAAAGTAAGCTTTGAAAAAAATGCCCTAAGACTGGCTCTTGTGGCAGAATCACTTTCTGTGGACTCTGGTGTACAAGCCAAACTCTACTGGCCAGAATTACTGGAAGTCAGAGGGATCAGAGTTCCAGCCTGGCCCTGTCCTTTACTAGTGTGTAACAAAAGCCCTCTTGGCTTAAAAATGAACAGCACCACTGCCTGTCTCTAAATGGTGTTGTGAGAATATAGGAGAGCATCTGTAAGTGCCTTGCTCATGCATAGGACATGCCCGGGAGGGGGTGGGATGGGGTGGGGTGCAGTTGCTGTCCAGAGAGTCATGGTGCAAGTTCTTCTTTCAGGAAACGACCCTTCCCCAGGCTTTTCAACCTGCCAGTGCGTAGGCGATGGTTTCCCTGGGAGATAGACTGTTCTGGGTCTCTGTTCCCTTGTCTTTCTGCTCTCCTACTCACCCTACCTCTGAGGAAGGCTGGGAACAGCTGCGCTTCCTTCGTGCCCTTTCTCACCCTCACTCCTAGCTACATTTTTCAGCATTTTCCCATTTCTCAGATGTGTTGCAATATCTTTAAGTTATTTCTAGGAGGAGTCTTATTAGTGCCCTGAATCAAAACTTGCCTGTGGTGATTATCAAGAAAAGGGGTAAGATTTAAGGATAAATAGAAGTGCCTCTATACATAGAAGCTAAATCAGCACCAAGATCTCCCTTCCACCCCTGGGTCCCTGACATGAATGAGTCATCTCCACTAAAAATAGTGGCATCCTTAGCAAGAAATGGTATGGTAGAACAGTAATTACTTGGACAGCAGCTTCCTCTACCTGCTCACCAGGGCGGGAACTGGGATACTAAAGACACAGGTGTGAAGATGGTCCAGAGAGGAAACAGGCAGAGGATGCTTTGTGGCACAGGAAACTTTCAGACCTATATCTTTCATCTATCTGCTTTTTATTCCTTTTTCATGTGGAAGAACTGGAACTTACTGAGCCTATTTGCATTTAAAAGGGTCTCAGTTCCCTCACAATTCTGCCTCCCCTTCACCTGAGAAATGAGGACACTGTCCTGTAGTCCAAGGCTTTGATGGTCACAAAGGCTGGGACCTGCACGCCCACCTGGTGTTCTAATAACTTTTATGGGAAGCTCAGAGCACAGTTTAAAATCCTGACCTCCCGGGACCTTGCCTTCCACTGGCATCATTCTGCATGTGCTGTGCCTCTTCAGAGATCAACTTTCTTATACACTTCCTCTTCATCAAAGCTTTGCCAGTTAACACAGGAGGTAGGTCTTCAACCCTGAAAATGCAGTCTACTCTAGACATTAGTGCACAGCCCAAATAGCCAAATGGCACTAGAGAGTTAATATTAGCACAGTACAGATCTGTTCATAATAATTTCTGGTATCATATGTAAAACAAATTATTGAATTTTGCCATCACAGCCTACATTGTTTACCTTGGGAGAGTTGGGGGCCCAGTAGAAAGCATGTGGCACACTCAAAAGAAGTTAATTGAAAAGAATTTTGTGAAGGGATAATTGTCAAAGACACTGGTAGAAGTATTTATTTCCTGTACTGTAAGAAAGGACCACAGACCTTAGAATAATGGGAGTTCATTGCTTCACCGCTTTAAAGGACTGTGTTCCAGTCATGTGTGAAGACTGAAATCCAGGTGTTAGAAAGGTTGTGGCCTCCCTCCAAAACCTAGAAAAGAATCCCTGCTTGCCTCCTCTTAGCCTCCACCGACAGCCAGAAGTCCTCAGGACTTCTTGGCTTATAGCTACAAGCCAAGCCTCTGTCTCTGTTCTTTGTTTTTGTTTTGTTTGTTTTTCGAAAATGATTGTAATTTAATGCATAATTCTGTACAACTGGATATTCAGACAAAGTGAATGGAAAACAGGGCATTTCATTCACAGAGTATGATGACATCATCACAAAACAATTCACAATGAACTTATGAATCAGTAACAAAGAGATGTACTACATGGAAAGTGAAAGGAAACAGAAGTAACAAAAATGAATAATATTATTACACCACAATATTCACATAAGTAAACACCACTTTATGTCGTTACATAATCAGTTATTAAGAGTAAATATACTCTGGCTAATGTTTTATAGTTTTAAGAAATGGTACACTAAATAGCATATTTACATACATATGTTTATGTATGTCTATTATCTCAATCCAAGAAAAAAATAAACTTTAAAAATTATGGACCAGGTGTGGTGGCATATACCTGTGATCCCAGCACTCAGGAGGCAGGGGCAGGCAGAACTTTTTTTTTTTTTTATTCTTTATATGTATGAATGTACCATCTGCATGCAGGTCTGTGCACCTGTGTCATGCAATGCCTCGGAGGTCAGAAGAGGGCGTCGGATTCCCCTGGAACTGGAGTTAAAGACAGTTCTCAGCCACCATGTGGGTGCTGGGGATCAAACCCGGGTCCTCTGCAAGAGCAGTCGGCGCTCTTAACTGCTAGGCCATCTCTCTGGCCCCTAGGCAGATCTTTCTGAGAATGAGGCCAGCCTCGTCTTCATATCGAGTTCCACACAGCTTGCTACAGGAAGACCCTGTCTCAAAAAATCAAAAACAAACAAAAATTGTTTCTGAAGAAAGTGCCCGAAGAAGTTCCAGAAAGTTCCATAAATAGTAGGAAAAATAGCAAATTAAAATTAGAGAAGGCATTTTAACAGCAAAATTCTTAAACAATTCTGTTGTCACTTCTCCTGGGGGTAAGAGGCCACCATGCAGTGGGGGGTGGGAAGCAGGGGCAACAGAAGAAGAGGCATTTCAGCTACCATAATTGGAAAAAGTAGAATAAGAGGGTGGGAGCAGAACTAGGCATTAGACTGCAGAAGAAGCAAAGGATCTGGACAGAAAATGCAGATGTGAACAAGGAACATAGGAGTGATGCGAGTCTGGTCTGTGGACTCTGGATGTGGGGCATAAAGAAAACAGATTTCCATATAGGAAAAATGGTACTCTGGAAACATGAAGAGAGGCAGTTGAAAAAAGATTTCAAAGGTCTCTGGAATCAAGAACTAATAAGACATTTTTAAAACATGAAAAAAAAGGAATATAAAAAGGTGATAGAGTGGCCGGGTGTAGTAGCACTCACCTTTAATCCCAGCACTCTAGAGGAAGAGGCAGGAGGATCTCTGTGAGTTCAAGGCCAGCCTGGTCTACATAGAGAGTTCCAGGACAGCTGGGGCTGCAGGGAGATCCTGTCTCAAAAAGATTGGGAAAAAAAAAAAAAGGTGTGATAGAGTACAATAAATATTTAATTCCACAAAAAAGGAGCAATAACAGCTGAATGAAAACAGAGACTTATGGTGGAGAAAGACATATCAGAATACAACATAAAAAGATGAGTCCTAGTGTTCCGAAGGCCAAAATAAATCCAGGGCGTAGCTGCTGTAAGTAGGAGCCGATCACATCGCAGTCCACACTCTTCAGGTATGTTCCTGGTGTTTCCTTTTCATTTTTTATAGTGAGTGTAGTCTTGGCAACCACAAAAACTGTATTCTGTTCATTGTGGTATCTGGCATGGCAATTTGACGAACTGAAAGTGTCCCCTTCAGGGCCCTTGCTGATGGAAGTCCTCCTTAGGAGGACTCACAATCCTCCTTCTTGCATAGGAACTAGAACATATCAGGCATAATTTCACCTTTGCTCAGCTTAACCGTCATTGATCAAACATACATGAAACTACATGGTACACATGTAGAGGCGCCTCAGGAGGCATCCACCTCTCTTCCAATCACCTTGCGCATTGTTAGATATCTGTGGACTGACAGTAGGGCAGCTTCTAGCAACCTCATTACCTTTCAGTTTTCTCAATTGTCTTCACAGTGAACAGTGTCTGAAGTGCAGAGGTGAATGTGCACAGGTATAGGCTGCGCAAAGTAGCTGGACATCAGTGGGATGGTGGGACAAGAATGGTAAACTGGTTTGGGATGGTGTGGGACTATCCGAAGAGAATTCATGCCCCCACAGAATCATCAGTCTATATAAAGTTCACAGTCTGACCAGATAGATATTGTTAGAACAGCTTATACCGTATTTTGTCATGACCCCTTTCTTTACCTGGAATGAAATCCACAGATAGAATGTCCGAGGAATAGAAGATGGATGATAATATGTGCATATTTTATGGGGCCACTGAGTGGGCAGAAAGTTATCATGGAGGAGGGCAGGTCTCCAGGTGGTCAGGAATTATCTCTCACATGCAGAAAAGGCTATGATTTACTAGGTTGTATCTTCCTGGGAAGGCACACAGGTGCTGAAGGACAAGACACCAGGACAAATGTTAAGCATATACCAAGCTGATAACCTGGGCAAGATAAAGAATGGAACTGCACACATTTGGAAGTAGTATCTGAAAACCATAAAAAGTAAGCAAAGGTGAGGCATGATGATGCACCCTGTGATCTCAGCACTCAGAAGCAGAGACAGGAGAATCACAGATTCAATAGCCAACTAAGGCCTGGGGGTATGGGTCAGTGGTAGAATGCTTGCCTAGTGTGTACAAGCTGGATTTGATTGTCAGCACTGATAAAAAGGGGAAAGGAAAAGGAAAAAAGAAAATAGCTTATATTTGTGTGAGCCTATATGTCTAGAAAACTCAAAACTTTAATAACAAAAACCAGGGCTAGAGAGATGGCTCAGCTGTTAAGAGCACTGCCTACCCTTGCAGAGTAACTGAGTTCAATTCCCAGCATCCAGCATGGTGGCTAAACCGTCCATAACTCCAGTTCCAGAAGAATCTAGCACCCTTTTCCATCCTCCACAGGCACTGCACAACATGGGTGCACTTACACACATGCAGGCAATACACTCATACACATAAAATAAATAATAAATAAAATAGTTTTTTAAAACTAAAAGCAGATTAGTCCAAGGATGACTCTTGTTTGCTATTCTTTGTTAATGGACAATGGACCCTGAGTCTAAATGGCCTCTATCCTCAAAGGATGCAGGTTTACAATATAGATGTGTTTGTTCAGGACTAGGGGCTGTACAGGGGACAACAGGAGGTGGGAAGTCTATGATTAGCTTCACTGATGTCCAAAATAGGAGCACTGGGGTGGAACAGAGCCAGGCGAGATGTCACATAGCATGAGTTGCCTTTTACCTGGTGGATATGGGTCAGACCATAAAAGGTAGGAATAATGTTCCAAGCAAAGAAAAAAAAAGGATAGTCATATTCTGCTTATGTAATCAATGTGCTGAATATATAGTAGGGACTCAGTAATATTGGTTAAATGAACCAAATGGATGAGTGATCACTGAATCTGGTGTAATAAACTAGAGCCAAGACTGAAATCAGGACACAGGTTTTGAGTAGGCATGAGGATCTGAACCAAAGTGACTGTTGTCAGTTCCTATTGCTGCTGCAGTAAGTTATCATAAATGTAGGGACTTAGCATGATTCACATACCTTATGCTGCAGTTCTTGAGTAAGAAGGCTAACAAGAAGGTGTCGGCAAGACCGTTTTCACTAGACCTTCGGGGTGGCATCTTGTTTCTTTTGCCTTTCACTCTTCTCAAGGCTGAGCTCATAGCTCCTTCTCCATCTTCAGAGTGCATCATCTCAGCCTCTCGTTCACGGTTCCACTTCCCCCTCTCTCTATTCTACCTCGCCTTCATATGAGGACCCTTGATTAGACTGGAACCACCCAGATAATCCAATGTAATGTCCCCCAAACAAAATCTTTATTTCAGCCACATACACAAAGTCCTTTTGCCATACAGAGTATCCATGGCTTTCTGGGATTAGGATTGGACATGTCCATCTTTGGGGACCGTTATTCAGCCTACCGACACTAGAGGAATTCTGCAACCTCCAAAACAAACACAAATGTAGTGATGACCCCACAGGGGCGCAAGAGGAGACAGAGAAGGCATGGCCTGTGGATCACAGAAGAGGAGGGAGGATCATCTTCAGGGAAGAAGGGACAGCAAGGGGGGGGGTGGATTGGAGAGAGTGGGAAATGACCAGAAAGAATAAAATACAGTGATGAGTATGTGTGAAAATGACACAATTAAACTCAGTTCTTTGTATGTTAGCAAAAAAATAATAAGGGAGAGAAAGAAGGTAAGAAAGAAGGAGGAGTGGGAGATGGAAAAGAGAGAGCCAAAAGGAGAGAGAGAAGAGAGAAAGAGAGAGACCAGATATAAAACAAAAAATGCTCCTGACAACTTGGTATTTTGTTCTATTTTTGTTTGTTTTTGTTTGTGTTGTTTGGGGGTTTGTTTGTTTATTTTATTTTTATTTTTTGTCCAATTCTGCAAAATAGTGAAAGCTTGCTTACTTACCCTCATAAGTAACACTCTGGGGAGAAAGCAGACAAGGAATGAGAGAAGCCTGAAGATGGGAGTATGCCCATTTCCCCACAGCAGACTGTATGTTCTTTACGACCAACTGTCAGTTCTTTGCAGGAGCCTCATTGACAACCAGGCACAGGGCATAGCTCCTGAGTCAGGGCACTCAGTCTGCAGCCTCCCCACACAAGTCAGTGAACTTCTCTCCATTCCATATTTTTCTGTCTGTAAAATAGGAATGATAGCACCTTCAACACCAAGTTGGTACTAAAATTCAAGTAGGCAATATAAGTAAGTTCCTCCAAATAGTGAGTACTACTTTACATATTCACAGCACCAAAATTTGGCGCTATTACTGCTGACATGGCTCTTAGCTGAATGTGATAGCTTGTCTAAAAGTCCTTATTTCATATCATACTATAAAGACAAATGAAGTAATCAGAGCTTCAGATCTATGGCATCTAATACTATCAATTTCCCATCTGAGATGATTTCTCAAAAGGTACTAATTTTTCCGTTTTCAAATTTTGGAAGGCAGCTCTGAGGCATATGACATCTTATTGATGCAAATTGACCACTTAACTGTGAGATTTCTTCAAATGCAAACCACAGCAACAGCTCTCCACTTCAGAAGCATGTCAGTGCTGCCAGGAGGAGTCACAGCACTCCTCTGGATACTGGCACGCATCTCACACTAGAAGCTGGTTTGTAAGATACCTGTGAAGTTGTTTTTATTTAGCTATGCATCATGTTGTTTGTGTATTCTGGTTTGTGTGACTGTATACATGCTGTGGTGTGTTTTCTCTGAAGATGCCCAGGTTGTTTGTGTAAAAATGGTCCACTCCAGGACGCTGCTGTTTTTAATGAGGCCAAGGTCACAGCTTCAATTCCCATTTGGCCAGTTAGCTTTGCTCATAGCCATGGGCTAGGCTGTTCCCTAATTATCACATCCAAGCTGTCTCTGTGGAGGGGGAAGATGGTGGGAAAGGTAGGTTACCAAGACTGGTACACCACCATAGGCCAGGACCTATGTTGGGCTAGAGACCTAGAGAAACAGCAGCTATGACTGGCATGCACTCCTCCATGCTCTTGTGAACACCACTTTTTTTATAATACTTTTATTGATGTTTTGTGTATCTCAGACATCATTTTTCAGATCAATTTAGACATAGTCTCCTTTCCCTCACCCCCCCACTCCAGTTCATGCACTCTGCCATACATGTCCTGCATCTTTCTCTCAGTCTTTTTAAAGTTTTTCTCTGCAAAGGTTTATTGTTTGGGGCAGAATTTAACTCTATCAGTCTGTTCTTTGACCCAGTCCTTATGTTGTTATAGTTCCTTCCCTATTGTTTGCTCCTATATATGCCTATATAAATGTCATAAATGTACCAGAATTATGTCCTCCAGGAATAAACTGTATGTTAATTCTGATATATGTTTAGGAGTTCACATTTTTCCCTTTAATTTTCTATTACTCTAAAATATGAATATATCCCTTCCACCCATATACATTAATTACCATGTCTGAAAGTAAGTGGTAAGTTAATTCTAGGCCTCATTGAGGGATTCACATTATAACATTACAGTTGCTTTCAGCTAGAAAGAAATATAACAATAATACTGTTCAGCTTGCCTTTCTTTTTTTTTCTGTTTTTTTTTCCCAGTCCATATGTTGTTTTTGTTCCCTCCCATTTGTATTGCCCCAAAATATGCCTATATAAACATCACATATGTACTACAATTATGTCCTCCGGGAATAAACTGTATGTTATTCCCGGAGGAATTATGTCTAGGAATTCACATTTTTCCCTTTAATTTTATATCTTTTCTTTTTTTTTAATTTATTTTTATTGATGCTTTGTGTATTTCATACATCATTTTCCAATTCAGTTCAGGCATATATCCCCTTCCCTTCCCCCCCACCCCACCCCTACCCATCCCAGATCGTGCATTCTGCCATAACTTTTCTGCATCTTTCTCTGCTTTCTTGTTTTGTTTTCATTTTTTTTAACAATTAGTGATAATTTGTGAGTACAAGCATCCTTCATATAAAACCAATTTGCGAGCAGTTGTGCCCAAACCCACACAGCTCATGGGTCCCACCATCCAGCAGGGGGGGCTTGTATGTTCAATCAAGTTGATCAAATGAGTGTCCAGTCTATATTGTTGTAGTTTCACCATTAACCCCAATCGAAGCCCTTACATTCTACCACGCCCCCTCTTCCGCAGATTGTTCCCTAGGCTTAGAAAAGGGGCACAGGTGGATGAGAAGCAAAACACTCTACTTTCTCTGGAGCTGATGTCTTTCAATTGGGGGATTTGCTACTAGATCCACAAATGAGGGAAACAATTCCTCATTTGCTTTTCTGGGACTGGGTTACTTCACTTAGCATAATGGCTTCGAGTTCCATCCATTTACCTGCAAAGTTATAATGTCATCTTTCATTACCGCTGAATAGTACTCCATTGTGTAGATGTACCACATTTTTATCATCCACTCATCTGTTGAGGGACATTTGGGTTGGTTCCAGCTCTTCGCCATTGTGAAGAGAGCTGCAATAAACATGGATGTGCATGTATCTTTGCAGTAGGATGAGTCTTACACCCAGGAGTGGTATGGCTGGGTCAGGTGGTAGGCTCATTTTGAGTCTTTTAAGGGTTCGCCACACTGCTTTCCACATGGTCGTACAAGTTTACATTCCCACCAGCAGTGGATGAGTGTTCCCCTTTCTCCACAACCTCTCCAGCATTTGGAGTCTTTTGTTTTCTTGATCTTAGCTAGTCATATCAGAGTGAGATGATATCTGAGAGTGGTTTTAATTTGCATTTCTTTAATTATTAATGATGTTGAACACTTTTTAAGGTGTTTCTCAGCCATCTTTAATTCCTCACTAGTGAAGTCTCTTTTCAGCTCTTTACTCGATCTTTTGAGTAGGTCCTTTGTTTTCCTAGTTCTTTGTTTTTTGAGTAGTTTATATATTCTTGACATCTATGGCCTTACCACCCTGAATGTGCTCAATCTCATCTAAACACTTTTTAAGATGTTTCTCAGCCATCTTTACTTCCTCACTGGTGAAGTCTCTGTTCAATTCTTCATTCCATCTTTTGAGTGAGTCGTTTGTTTTCTTTTTTGTTTTTTGAGTAGTTTATATATTCTGGAAGTTAATGCTCTGTCAGATGTATCAGTGGTGAAGGTTTCCTCCCACTCTGTAGGTTTTCTCTTCACTTCCCTGATTGTTTCTTTCACTGTACAAAAGCATTTGAGTTTAGTGAGGTCCCACTTGTCAATTGTTGACCTTATTTCCTGCGCAGCTGCTGTCTGATTTAGAAAGTCTTTTCTTACACCTATGCCTTATAGATTGCTGCCAACTTTTTCTTCTATCACCTTCAGAGTTTCAGTTTTCTATAGCCTTTCTGTACACCAACAACAAGCAACTGGAGAAGGAATATAAGGAGACCTTCCCACTCAAAATAGCCTCAAAAAAAAAAAATAATAAAATACCTGAGGACAAACTAACCACAGACACCAAAGATCTCTACAACAAAAATTTTAAACCCCTGAAGGAGATTGAAGATGACATCAAAAGATGGAAAAACCCCCCATGCTCATGGAAGCCTATGAGCTGCCTGTGGCCTGCTGTGAGGACCTAGCTTCTGCTTTTACCCACAGTAAAACCCCAAGTGAACCAGCCTGTTGGAGACTGCTTTGGTCCATAGTGCAGTCATTGTGCCTAGTGAAGACCAGAAACTGCCAAAGTGTAACCTGCATGCAAGGGATGTGAACACCTAAGTTTGATGAAGAAAACCAAGTGTTTCTGACCACTGAGAATAAGAGAAATCTCTACATGACATTCCTAAGTACTTTGGAGAAGAAACAGAAACTAAGGATGAAAATCCCATTCCAAGGAACCTCTGACCCAAAACCATGGACAAAGGAAAGGGAGTGGGCCTTATGTTGGCACACCTGAGTGCAAGAATATATATTATATTATATATATTAAATAGATCACCAACGCCCTGAGATATGATTTCTCTGGCACCCAGATCAGATGTGTTATGTAAGATGGATGGGAATTTTCATTTTCAAATAGAAGACACAAAGTTGGGTGTGAGGGGGTTGGGGGCAGTAGGCTTCCAACCCAATATTCTCTGCATAGAGGTTGGGAAGTTTCACAGCTTCACATAGCAGCTTTATAGCAGTGTCCTCTAGCTTATATTCTGAAGCCTGTAGCCTTCTCAGATTCCTGCATGTTAAGGACTGCAGCCAAATCTTGACAGCCACTGGGTGATGGTATTGTCAGTGATCATGGGTGTTGCAGGGGCATGTGGATGGAAAGTCCCACTCTACAGATTTCTGCTGGTACCTGTGTGTGTCCATGCTGGCTCAGTTGTGGGCTGCCAGGCTCCCCCAGTGCCTATGAGTGGCCAGGCTGGCTCCGCCCAGCCAGGTTGTACATCTGCACCAACTGGCTTCCCAGTTATTTTCTCTCCAGGTTCTGAGTTCAGAAGTTTGAGATAAGTATAGAAGCATCAACATTCTTAATAAAATGAAGAGGCTGGTGTCATGTTTCTAAGTCCTGGTGCTGAAAATCTCCATCTCTGCCATTGCTCCAGCTGTGCCATCATCTTGGCTCTCCAATTACTTTCTTACTTGCCTTGTCCTGGGTTCAGAATTTTGAGATCAATATAGAAGTGCCTATAATCAGGGAAATATTCATCTGTGTGATAAGGTTCCTTACAGGGAACCCTCTACATGGTCCATCAAATGCATGGGTCTTTGGGGAGCTGGTTCACCCCAGGCTCTGAGGTGATGTGCCCAGAGTCACTACTATCTCCATAAACACCACTTCTTTTTCTTTTTCTTTCCTTCTTTCTTTCTTTCTTTCTTTCTTTCTTTCTTTTTTTGTCTTTTTGGAGACAGCCCCAGCTGGCCTGGAACTCACTATGTAAATCAGGCTGGCTTCAATCTCAAAGAGATCCACCTGCTTCTCTGACTCCCAAGTGCTGGGATTAAAGGTATGTGTGCTGTCATGCTCAGCACAAACACCACTTCTTAAACTTTCCTGAGCTGGGTTCCTGCAGAAATACATTCTGGGCTTTCTATGTTCAGTAAACTAGAGTATTCCTTTCCTACCAGCCTGAAGCCCAATGAGTACTTTTGTTTTTGGTTTTGTTGTTTGGGGTGTTGTTTTTGTTATTGTCTTCAGAAGGCAATCCATAATTTCCTACATTTTCAGCTCTTAAGTCTGTTGCCAAAGACACTTCTAATAAAACCTGACATCTATTAAATTCTTTCTTTGTGAGTGTGAATTATCTATCTCCTTTAATCTTCAGATTAACCCATGAGATAAAACCGAGTCTTCTTTTTTCTCTATGAAAACCAATGTTCAAAACAGTGATGCTGCCGGGAGCCCAGAGTCAGCATCCAGCTTGGCATCCTGTAAAGGCTGTGCTCTTTAGCCACAATGCTGTGAGGCCCATGATGCAAATGTGACATGCTAGTCACAGTAGTTGACAATTGAGCCTACAGCAAATTAGCCCTGTTTTGAATCATGTATAACTGGGAGAGATCCCCCTACACAGCATCAGTCTTGTTATAGCTAGATCCAAGATGGCCACCTAGCAAACTGGCTAATTGGACAGGTTCTCTTGGTGCAGTAGTTAAATCTCATTCCTGGACAGGTCCATTTGTCTCTGCTGACCTGCATGCCACTGGGAGTGCGTTATTACTTGAACTTAAGAAACATTGATATCACAGAGGTGCTTGAACATGCTAGGACTGGTGAGCAAATGAAATTTGTGTTCAGGTAAGCCTTTGATCCAGTTATACCCTCTCCAAACATTAGTATATACTAGACCCTTTTCTTTTTTTCCAATAAAATATTTTTATTGCCTATATATACACATAAATATATACAAATATACATACACATATCACCTGAGTTGGAAGAGTTTCTTTTTTTTTTCTTTTTTTTTTTTTTTTTTTGTTATTGCGAAAGATGTCATGTTTTCCTTAGGAAGTTTTGAAGGCTCCCCCTGGCAAGCCCAAACAACCATCAATCCTGCCCCCTGCTTCACATGGGGTCCCTCCCTCCCATGGTCACCCAAATGAGTCAGCAAGCATGCATCCTGTCTTGATCCCCCTGCACTGGTCTCCATGGCACAGCCTGGGTAGTCCAACAATGGCAGTCTATACTCTGAAGAAGCTGAAATCCCAGCAACCTCTCAGTCCACAGGCTGGATGTCTCAGTAGTCCCCATCTGGCATTAAAGGTTTGGAGGATTCCTGGAGAGACATGAGTTTTCAGTCCATATTGGAGGGTTAAAAAGCTGTGCCTCAGGGCTGGAGAGATGGCCTAGCGGTTAAGAGCACCGACTACTCTTGCAGAGGACCCGGGTTCGATCCCAGCACCCACATGGCGGCCGAGAACCGTCTGAAACTCCAATTCAGGAGAACTCCAGTTCCAGGGGAATCCGACACCTCTTCTGACCTCCGCAGCATTGCATGAACACGGGTGCACAAACCTGCAGGCAGACAGTACATTCATACACAACAGAATAAATTTTAAAAATTAAAAAAAAAAAAAGCTGTGTCCATGTCTTCAGAAGTGGCAAAAGCAGTGGCAGCAACAGAGTAGATGACTTGCCAGTAAGAATTGAAGACAGGCCAAACAACAGTGCTCTTTTATTATTTTTGTCTGTTACTAAGATCTCAGTTTTATATCTGAAGTACATTTTTTTTTTTATTTCTATTTATTTATTCTGATTATACTTTCCTTTTGGATGCTTAAGGCCACACAGCCCAGATTAACCAAGGTTTTTGTTTTCTCAAGGACTAGACCCTTTTCTTAGAAATGATTTTCAAATGCCAAAAGAAAACCCACATTGAAATTCAAATATAGTATTCTCAGTCATCTCCTCCACCCATTATTGTCAACATATGGCTCTCATAGTTAAGATGTGGTATGGTAGGACATCAGGGCTTTCTTTTTAAACATGCATTAGTATTTCTTACCTCCCCTGCACGTTTTTGTACATGATTCAGTCTGAAGCTCAGCTGTATAGTTATTCTAGAGAAAACAAAGCACAAGGAAAAGCTTAACACTTCTCATTGATTATCAGAAAAGTACAAAAAAAAAAAAAACCTGCCCCATCTCAAGAAACATTTTGCATTGTTTGATTATTAAAGTTATTTGGCCTTAGCTCCAAACTTCTGATACTTGTACCATCTACAAGTTAACTAATATACAACACTGATTCTTCTCCAGATTTTCAAATGGTCTGACCAATTCCTTGACCTTGAACTTTCTAAATGATATCTACATCTTCTGAACAATCACTGGGTCTGTTGATGTTGTTGTTGTAGTTGTTGTTAATCAATGATAATACACATCTCTAGGCCTAGACAATTTGAATGAAACAAGCTATTAGGGGCTGGAGAGATGGCCTAGCGGTTAAGAGCACCAACTGCTCTTGCAGAGGACCCGGGTTTGATCCCCAGCACCCACATGGTGGCTGAGAACCATCTGTAACTCCAATTCCAGGAGAACTCCAGTTCCATGGGAATCCGACACCCTCTTCTGACCTCCACGGCCTTGCATGACATGGGTGCACAAACCTACATGCAGACAGTACATTCATACACATAAATAAATAAAATAAAAAAAGAAAAAAAATCCATCAAAAAAAGAAGCAAGCTATTAAATAACTTTCATTCACTTCCTCCCCCTGTTTTTAGCATTCCCAATCTGTCAGCTCATTTGAGTGATACATTATCTGTGAAACTCAACACTAATCAACACTAGTTATAGAAGTTTCAGAAGCATAAAGGTCAATAAGTAGCCCTAACCCCCACCCCCTTAATCTTAAAAATGTCCTCTTTTATTAGCTGTCCCTCTGTGTCAGTGAATCAGTGCTTACTTTGGTTCCTCTCTGCCCAATAGAATTTACTAACGCTTTTTTCTATATTTTAAATAATTCTTCCTTTAAAATTGGTTTCTAGGGACTTGTTTATCCAGGTGAATTTGTTTCCTTCACTTTGTCCCAAGTGACCTAGTTTAGTTTCCTTATTTTGTAGCATTCCATGGCATTGATACAGATGCTGAACTTGGCTCAATTGATTATTTTGAGAAGGCATGATGGAAAGGATGAGGAAGATGCGGGCGTTCATGATTGTGTTTTCATGTGGCATGTGTCCCAAGGACAAGGTGGAGCAGCAAGCTCTGCTCCAGTATGCATGACTGGCCCAGGAATGGTCTAGGGAGGGAAGAGGACACAGACATGAAGGCTCATTTAAGATCAGGGTAACATACCACATATATAAATACAAACAAAGACCACTTCTGGCATAAGACAAAAAGGCAAATAAGATTAACTACCAGCAGGAAAGGATGATTACCAAATTAATCACCTGAATACCATTTACAACTCTATTGTTGATGCCTCACGTTCAAGTGAATATAGGTTGTCACCTGTGCTGGATAGCTTTGGTGTCAGCTTTACACTCCTGGGTTGAGGGAGCCTCAACTGGTGAGTCACCTCCATTGGGCTAGCCTGTTGCCATGTCTGTGGGGTATTTTCTTGATTACTGAGTGATGTGGAAGGGCCCAGAAAACTGTGTGATGCCACCCCAAGCAAGTTATTTTGTGTTGAATAAGAAACCAGGCTGAGCATGGGCCAGGGGAGCAAGCCAGTAAGCAGCATTCCCCCATGGCCTGCGCTTCAGCTCCTGCCCCCAGGTTCCTGCCCTCAGTTCCTGCCTTGGGCTCCCTAAGTGATGAACTGTGACCCGGGAGTTGTAAGACAATTAAACCCTTTCCTCCCCGAGTTGGTATTGGTCAGAGTGTTTTGTCAGAGCAATTGAAGGCAAACTAGAACATTACCCCCTCTGAGAATCATTAGCTCCTATTAGTAAATGCAAAAATAGTTGATTCACAAGCAGCAAAGCTATGCAATAAGCAAGATTATACAGTATTTCAGTTGTTGTCTAACACAATTTTATAGTGGATATTCATACAGGACTGTGCGTTCTGAGTCAGAACCTCCTTTCTTATAAGTGGTAGTAAAAAAACAATAAAGGAGTATAAAAAATAAAGTGAAAGGCCAACCAGCCAAGAGAGTTCCACTGAGTAGTTCTCATGAATAAAATTGTCACTAATATTAATTTATAACAAACTGCCACAAACTGTATTTGGCACAGGCAGCCATGTTTTTGTAACAGTCATAACACCCAATCATGTTAGATATTATCAATTTCATTCTGCAGATGGGGAGTAGATGAACATCCAAGTTAATAAATGATACTGCCGCATGTTTTCTCTGAAAGAAAAATCTACCAAATTGGGATAATATATTTCAAACAAGCTTTATAAAATGAATTCATAGAGGTAGCAGGACATTGGATGAGGAAATAAAAACAAAACAAATTTTAAAACTCTTAAGTACTCAAAGAAGTCAGATGTTATATATGTAGACAACAAAAAAATTAAAACAAGAAAATAATGGTACCGAGGTGCTTAATTTGGTAATCATTCATGCCAGAAATGGTCTTCTTTTGTATTTATATGTGTTCATGTTCCCTGCTCTTAAATTAGTCTTCATGTCTGTGTCCTCGTCCCCTCCACAGCATTCTGGCCAGTCATGCTGATTGGAGCAGAGCTTGCTGCTCCGTCTTGTCCTTGGAACGTGAGTCACATGAAAACATAGTCATGAACACCCACATCCCATCATCCTTTCCAGCATGCCTTACTTTTCAATTTTTAAGAATTTTTTTTTTTTGGTCTTATTAAGACAAGGTCTCCCTGTAGCCCCAGCTGTCCTGGAACTCACTATGTAGACCAGGCTGGCCTTGAACTCACAGAGATATGCCTACTTCTGCCTCCTGAGTACTGGATAAAGGCATGTGCCACCATGTTCAGCTACTTCTCTTTTTTTTTTTATTATTTATCTTTGTATGTGTATGAATGTACTGTCTGCATGCAGGTCTGTGCACCCGTGTCGTGCAATGCCGCGGAGGTCAGAAGAGGGTCTCGGATTCCCCTGGAACTGGAGTTCTCCTGGAATTGCAGTTACAGACGGTTCTTAGCCGCCATGTGGGTGTTGGGGATCGAACCCGGGTCCTCTGCAAGAGCGTCGGTGCTCTTAACCGCTAGGCTATCTCTCCAGTCCCTACTTCTTAATTTTTAAAGACATATTTATGAGCCTGTCCACTTGAGCCAAATTTTCCAATAAAAAAAAACTTAGAAACTCTTACTGCAAAACACCTGTAAGTTCCCTGAGATTGAAAAGATAGCTTTCCGGCCAGTGAAACGGCAGAGCTTGTGGAAGGCAGCGCCAAGCCTGAGGACCTGAGTCTGATCCCCAGACCCCCAGCAGGTGGAGGGAGGAAACCAACTCCTGCATGTAGTCCTTTGATCTCCATACCATGCCATGGGCCTAAGTGTGTGTGTGTGTGTGTGTGTGTGTGTGTGTGTGTGTGTGTGCGTGTGCGTGTGTGTGTGTGTGTGTCTGTCTGTCTGTCTGTCTGTCGCGTGCATGCACGCGCGCGCGCACATGCACGAGAGAGAGAGAGAGAGAGAGAGAGACACACACGCGCGCGCACACACACACACAGGAGTACAGACAAGAAAATTAAATAAAAATGTACTTTTTTGTGCTCTTTATGATTTTTATTTTTTGTGTGTGTTATAAAATATTATTTTTTATTTTTTTCACATTTACTTTCATTTATTTCATTTTTTTAACAATAAGTAATAAGTTTTGAGTACAAGCATCCTTCATGTAAAACCAATTTGCAAGCAGTTGTGCCCAAACCCACACAGCCCAAGGGTCCCACCATCCAGCTGGGGGGGGCTTGTATATACAATCAAGTTGATCAAACAAGCGTCCAGTCTATATTGCTGTAGTTTCACCATTCACCCCAATCGCAGCCTTTACATTCTACCACGCCCCCTCTTCCGCAGAGTGTTCCCTAGGCTTAGAAAAGGGGCACGGGTGGATGAGAAGCAAAACAGTCTACTTTCTCTGGAGATGTCTTTTTGGACTCTGACCAGTTCTGGCTATTTCTTTTCATAAGCTGACAGTTTGTTCAGGAATAATCTTTCAATCCTACTAATGAAGCACAAGCAATTAGATATATAGATATTTAAACAGTACTAATTATTATGGTAGGTTACTTTGCTATAGACACAGATGTTTGGATGCAGATAACACAGAGCAAATAAAAATGTACTTTTTTTTTTATCTTTGTATGTGTATGAATGTACTGTCTGCATGCAGGTCTGTGCACCTGTGTTAAAAATGGCTTTGGGGCTGAAGAGATGGCTCAGCAGTTAAGAGCACTGACTGCTCTTGCAGAGGACCCGGGTTCAATTCCCAGCACCCACATGGCAGCTAAGGACTGTCTTTGACTCCAGTTCCAGGGGAATCCAACGCCCTCTTCTGACCTCCTCGGCATTGAACAACACAGGTGCACCAACCTACATGCAGACAGTACATTCATACATATAAAAAAATAATAAATTTTTTAAATTTAAAAATGGCTTTGAAGACTTGACAGCTCAATAATGCTGAGCAAAATAGTCTTCTTTTTTTCTTTTTGAGACAGGGTTTCCCTTTAGTCCCAACTGGACTGGAACTTGCCATGTAGACCAGGCTGGCCTTGAACTCAGAGATCCACCTCCCTCTGCCTCTTGAGTGCTGGGATTAAAGGCATGCACCACCACACCTGACAAGATAGTCATTTTCTTTTTTTTTCCAGACACAATTCTTTTTTTATTAAGGTTTTGTGCATTTCATACAAGATTTCTTAATTAAACTTAGATCCATTCCCACTTCCTTGTCCCCAACCCCACCAGAACTCATGCATTCTGCCATACATGTCTTTCATATTTTTCTCAGCCTTTTTTGAATTTTTGGGTGCACAAGTTTACTGTTTGGGGCAGAAGTTTACTCTTTGTCAGTTCTTTGACCCCGTCTTTTTGTTGTGGTTGTTGTGGTTGTTGTTGTTATTGTTTTTTCCAGTTAGCCTCACTCCAAAATATGCATACATACCTAGCACACATATACCAAAATTATGGCATCTGAAAATAAACTATAGGTCAATTCCAAACCATGTTCAGGGATTCACATTTTGACAGTAGAGTTGCATGCAGGTAAAGAAAAAAAATATTACTTTACATTCCTACATTACATAGCAAGTTGATGAGTACATCAGGTGTTATATTTAAACTAGGTAATTGGCACTAGCATCCTCAGATGAGGGATACTGTTTATCGTTTGTTTTTCTGGGACTGTGTTACTTCACTCAGCATGATATCTTCTAGCTCCAGCCATTTTCCTGCAAAGCTCATGATGTCATCTTTCTTTACTGCTGCATAGAACTCCATTGTGTAGATGTACCACATTTTCTCTATCCACTCATCAGTTGAGGGGCACTTGGGTTGGTTCCAGTGCCTTGCTATTGTGAATAGAGCTACAGTAAACATGGCTATGCATGTATCTCTGCAGTAAGATGAGTCTTGTGGGTACATGCCCAGGAGAGATATGGCTGGGTCAGGTGGCAAGTTCATTTCAAGTCTTCCAAGGGTTCTCCACACTGCTTTCCATAGTGGCTGTAGGAGTTTACATTCCCACTAGCAGTGGATGAGTGGTCCTCTTTCCCCACAACCTCTCCAGCACTTGGTATCATTTGTTTTCTTGATCCTATAGCCAATCTTATTGGAGTAAGATGATATCTTAAAGTGGTTTCGATTTGCATTTCCTTAATGATTAGTGAAGATAGTCATTTTCTATGTCCAAGACAGGAAACTTACTCCTTATCAAGGAAGAGTTCATAGCATAATAAGAGAACAGAAATGAAAATAAGTGGTTGATGAAGGCAGGCTATAAACTCTGCAGTAATAAAATCTTCATAGAAAGAAGGAAGAGGCAATTAAATTTATATCAGAAAATCTCTGTACTGAAAGAGTTAAAGGACAAAGTTCAACAGGCTCCTTTTATAGGGAAATGGACAAGAAAATATTCCAGATAAAGGGTGAACTGAAGAATTAGCTCTTTAAAATGTGTCTGTGTGTGCGTGTGTGTGCGTGTGTGCACGCATATGTGTAAAGAAACTGTGGTGGAAAATACTTACCTAGGAATATTGGTTAAAGTTGCATTTTTTTAAAGCCAAAAAGCCTTATTTTTAGTCTACACATATCTAACATAAGATGTGGAGAGAGGAAAGGAGAGAATGAGAATCTGTATGTTTCTATCTTGTTTCTATCTGATTAAGCACACTGGCGAAACAGAGAATTGTTATTATACATGTCTTTCTGCTGCACAGTGTACCTGTCAATCTTATCCCACAAGTGCCACCAATTTGAAGTCTCACGCACAGATCTGCACCAATCTGTCCCTCCCAGGGGTGACCTTTCTTCAAAAGGCAAACCTGGCCTGACATCAATGACATTTTGAATTCAGCATTCAAACATCAGAGCAATTTCTTTCTGAAGGAAAAAAAATATATGTCAGTCCTAAAATGATAGTTCCCTGCACACTGCCAGGAAGGATCTGGGGTTTGTGCTAATCTGGGGTTTGTGGTGAGGACAATTTCAGAGGAAAGAAATGATCTGCTGGGTGAAAGCATAACTTCTCTTCAAATCTTCAAGGAGAGTCCAAGAGCAAGAAGCACAACTGTCTTTTTTTTTTTTCCACTCTATGAGGAAAAGAAACACAGGAAAATTTTTAGGCACTAGAACATTTCACTTGTACTATATTAGTTATATTAAATAGCCAGAATTCCCTGAATTTTGACTAATGTTCAAATCCTGCTCTTCTGTGGGGAATAGTTACATTAGAGATAGCAAGGAGGCACTGCCATGCACCCTTTATGTTTGAAAGTGGTCTAGCCCAGAGTAGAGGTGCATCCTACTACCCACAAGATTTCTGTGGGATCCCTGGGAAAGCTGCTGCCAGAGCAGCTGATGCTGTTCCCAAGGTCACACAGGTGAAAGGTGCAGAGAAAAGACACCACCTTAATCATCCCACCCACATCTACTTCACTTGGCACGTTAAAGTCATTTTTATTTTTGTTTGTTTGTTTCTGTCATTTTGAGACATGGTCTCCCTGTAGCCCCAGCTCGTCTAGAACTGCTCTATAGACTAGGCTGGTCTAGGTCTCACAGAGATCTAGCTACCACTGCTTCCCAAATGCTGGGATTAAAGGTGTGCACCAACATCCCCGGCTTGAAGTCATTTTTCTAGGGATCATTTTCTATATGCAAAATCAAAAGGCTGAACAAGAATCCCCTCAAAGTTTCCTTAGAACCCTGGAAAGTGATTCAAAGAAAACTTTGTGCCCCAAGGCTTCTTTTTTGTAAAAAGTAGTGTAGGAAACCCAAGACTGACGTATGGGGTATGCTCAGGTCCTGGGTATTCGGGCCACTAGTAGTGCCCCCCTGTCACCCACCACCATGCTGAACTCCACAGAACCTCAAAACCATCACCCTCATCCTTTCCACCTGCTACTCTGAGTGCTCCCTCTTTCATACCACTCTTTACCACCATATTTTTAAAGCATATTTATTTTTTGCTACTTCATTCAAAAGCATACACTGTTCATATATGGAAAATTTACTAGAAAGCAAAAAAACATAAGCTCATAAACTTATTTATATAAATATAGCCCTGAAAGATTGTTATAACAATTTAAGAGCAAAGGAATAATAAGAAAAATCATCTGTTTTGTCATCAGCCACTAGCATGAGTAGTTATTTTACAAATAAACACTAGCATATTCCTAAAATGGTGGAAATTCCAGATAGCTTGACTTTTGCGGATGAATGTAAATAGAATTTGTATTCAGATCCAGTAAATGTGACTTCTTTTTTGTTTGTTTTTTTAATTTTTTTATTTATTATTTTTATGTGTATGAGTGCACTGTCTGCATGTAGGTTGGTGCACCGATGTCATGCAATGCCACAGAGGTCAGAAGAGGGCGTCGGATTCCCCTGGAACTGGAGTTAAAGACGGTTCTTAGCCACCATGTGGGTGCTGGGAATCGAACTCAGGTCCTCTGCAAGAGCAGTCAGTGCTCTTAACCACTGAGCCATCTCTCCAGCCCCTAAATGTGACTTCTAAGACTTGACATACTCTAACACACAAACATGTCTAACTAATGTACCCTCTCTAGTTCTGTCTTTACAGTATATAGCTTGAAAATTCACATTCTTCTCTTCAGGGAGATAAGTAGTACCCAGAGAACTTTACAAAATAGTGTAATAAAAAGACTAGGATTTTTCTCACCTGTAAATGCTGTACTTTTCTTAATCTCCTTATTTAGTTTCATCCTTGCTTAGAATTCATTCTGAAAATTCTAATTGTGGTCAGTGTAGGAAAAAGCCTCTATTTAGATCAATGTACTTTTAGACTTTAGAGTTCAGAGAACAAGAATACCATTACAGTTATACAAATGGAAAAATTTCTAGTGCAAGCAAGTACTATTACTGATGCCAAATATTCCATAGGAACATGGAGATATTTTAGGTATTCATTAGATGAAACATGGAAAGCCATATTTTTAAAAACATAAACATGAACATTTATATTTCAGTGATATTACTTGCATGAAAATATGTCAAAGTTGGGGCCAAGTGAGGAAAATAATTCAACATACTATTGAAAACTAACCAGCTAACTTTAGAAGGCAGATTGCTGATACAGAGCACAGATGTTAGACTGACCATGCTTGAACTGCCATGTGCTTTAGGTATGTATATAAACCAGCTCTTTCACTTGTAAAATTCTTTGAGAAAGTGATCCAATCATTTCCTTCCTCAGTTTCCCATCATATCTCACAGGCTTGTTGTAAGTATTCAATAAGCGAACTTATGTAAAATGTAAAAATCTTGTTTGGTACTAGTAAACATTCAGTAACTATGATCTTAAAATTACAAAACATGTCAGTATAGGTCAGATATCCCTTCCCTCATGAACCTGTCTTCTACCTACGTTCATGTGAACTGACTTTCCTAATATCTCTGCCTTGTTTTCCAGAAGAGACTAGAAATCAGCTATTCTAAGTACTGCCCACTGCCACCAATACCAATAGTTCCAGTAACATGTCCTCACTTCATAGAAAGCCTTTATCTTTTCTTTAGTTGAGGCAAGTTTGACAACATGTTGTTTAGCAAAACAAAATAACAGTAGTAGGTTCCTGCTAGGGCCTGTGAACTCCCAAGCCATCAGCTTTTGACAGGTTTACAGTATGAGATCTGAATTCCTTCTTGTGGAGCGAACTTCAAATCTAATACAAAAGCAGTTAGCTACTGCTATATACCTTTCATGTCATTACTCTCCTGTGAACACATCATGCCTCAGAGGTTTGTACTGTAGCATGCAGGACTGGCTGCAAGGATACCATTGATGTCTTTCACCCCAAGCAGACTGCGCAGCACCTTGCAGTACTATGAAAGCTAGTCACTGGGGAGGGAGTCTTCAGGTCAGTCCCAGCTTCATTTCTCTGTATCCTACAACCAAATTGTATTGTGTCTTCAGCAATACAACTACAAGTGCCATCTAGATCTCATGGAAAATGGCAATAGCCTATGTTGGGGATCTCCCTTATGGTCGGGAACTCCTGACCAGTAACTCCTGGGAGTTATTCCATGCCTGGTACTGAGATTTTCATTAATAGCCCTATCTTCTAGGAGAATCATTAGTCAGGGACATTTTCACCAGTTATATTTAATATTGGTGGCAATACGTTGTGAAGTATTAAAAGAGTAGAGGGATAGGGAGCAATCAAAACTAATTATGTGTGGAAATGCTATAAGGAAAACTGTTACTTTATTCCACTTTAAAAGTAAAATAAAATATATGAATGAATGTATATATGTATATATGGCATTCAACCACACATAAAAAATGAATTATTCAAGCCTGATTGTATGACTTCAACCCCTTGATCCTACAGTGGAAAAACAGAACTGACTCCCCAAAGTTGTCCTCTGACCTTCACCTGTGCATCACACACACACACACACACACACACACACACACATGCACACACACACATGCACACACACACACACACACACATATACACTAATAAGTAAAATTATAAAAAATAAGCTAAAGACAATTTATATTAACAAGATTGATGAAAACTGTGACATTTCAGTGGGAAAGAAAGATTAACACTTTTATACTACAGAGTCCATTGAATTAGTATAATGCCAGAATAAATAAAGCAAATATTTATGGCCTCTAAAACAGTTAACATTTACATGAACATTTCTTCTTCTTAATAGGATTGTGGCATCTTATTTTTTCATTTGCAAATAGCATGTAAATCAGTAACTTCTCTATCAAATTCCCTGATGTTTTTCTAAGTGTGCAGATAGATGATGAGTAAATTTATTCAGACTTGGAGAGAGTTGGGTCTTTTTGAGACAGGGTCTTCCTATAGTCCCAGCTGTCCTAGAACTTGCTATGTAGACCAGGCTGTCCTTGAACTCACAGAGATCTGCCTGCTTCTGCCACCTGGGTGCTGGGATCAAAGGCATGCCCCACCGTGCCCAACTAAGTTTATTCAGATTTGTAACATTAAAAAAAAAAAAATGGACACCGAGCTGGAGAGATGCCTCAGGAGTTAAGAGCACTGGCTGCTCTTTCAGGGGATCTGTGTTTGAATCCCAGAACCCACATGGCTGACAACCATCCCAAAACTCCAATTCCAGGGGTTCCAACACCCTCTTCTGACCTCCATATGCATTGCATGACATACACACATAAAATAATAATAATAATAATAATAATAATAATAATATATTTAATGGACATGATCTCTAGAAGCAGGATCTTGCAGTCACAAAGGATGAAGAGTCATAGCATCACACACCTAGATAACCATCCTCTAAAACCCAAGCAAGCAATCAAGCAAACTCTATTTGTTCTGATTAAATGGCCTCTGTATTATTGAATATGGCTCCCAGTGAAATCTACTGCTGGCTTAAAAATTTGACTCAGAAAGTATACCTCCATCTGGTATCAGCCCTATAGAAAGCTATGGATGTTGAACTGCAGATAAACTTTGTCACCAAACCCTCTCTACTCCATCCTGAACAGTGACTAAAATCACCCTGCTCTCTCGGGTAATCCCTCCTCTAGTCTCTGATCCAAATAAATGTACACAATTGACAGGGTAGAAGAAAGTAGGCCTAACCTGGGACATGTAGTCTTGCCCTCCGGAGAGAGGCCCAAGCATATAAACCGGTGCTCTCCACCCTCCAGTTTCAAGCTTCTCACAGTCAAGCCAGTGTTGACCTGGAGACTGAGCTCTCCTATTTGCATGTCCATTCTTTTTTCTCCAACCCCTATTTCTTCATCAGGAGTAGACTTATCCTAAGCTTGTGGAAGCTAGGTCCTTACATACTAGACCTACTAAGTTTTGTGCTGATCTTTTTAAGGAAAAATGGAAATAAATTTTGGTTAAAAAAAATAATGGCACTTGCTGATGGAATAGGTTTGGGAGAAAGGGGGAAGAGAAGAATTGAACATGATTCCTTTTTCTTTAGCTTTAAAATAGCTGAACAGAATTAGTGATAATTTCACCATCTAGAAAATAGATGAAACATTAATAGATTTGTGTTTGGGGAGTCAGAATTAAATTTTTCTGATGAATATGCTTTATTTTTAAAGTTTCAACATATATGTTACTTTAATTGCTAAAAAAAAAGTTTAAGAAACAGCATAAACCAGAGAAGTGAGTTTTTTTATAACATCCAAATTTGTGATGGGGTGAACTCTAGCAACACAAAAGACTCTTACCTCTAACAGCTTACCTTAGACAGTTTAAGTCACCCCTGTTAAGTTTGTGTACCAATCACTGAATGGACGTGGCTGTTGGAGGGGTACATCTATATACTTGGAGTGTGCAAAGTTGGGACTAGAGATGTCTGTTGACAGAGCTTAAGGCCATGGGATTGTTTAAGAACAGACAAAAACAGAGTCCCCATGACTCCAGAGAAGTCAGTAAGGTAGAGACGCCACAGAAGAGTCTGAAGATTAAGACAATGCTAGGTTGTTGTGTGGGATATGAGTTCAGAGAAGTGACTGCCATCTTGTCATCTGATGGCTTTTGTGACTTGGACCACAGAAAAGTCATTAGTCTTGTGTGTTAGCCTTCTCCTAGCATTCTTTTTTTTTTTTTTAATTTTTTTTAATTAATTTTATTTATTTCTGTATGTGTATGAATGTACTGTCTGCATGCAAGTCTGTGCACCCGTGTCGTGTAATGCCGCGGAGGTCAGAAGAGGGTCTCGGATTCCCCTGGAACTGGAGTTCTCCTGGAATTGGAGCTTCAGACGGTTCTCAGCCGCCATGTGGGTACTGGGGATCGAACCCGGGTCCTCTGTAAGAGCGGTCGGCGCTCTTAACCGCTAGGCCATCTCTCCAGCCCTCTCCTAGCATTCTTATCTCATATTTGACCATCTCCCCTCTAATATACACACCAATAAATGCCATCTTTTTTTTTCATTCCAGAGTTATATTTTATTTATTTTTTATTATTTTTAAGGGACTGACAATATAAGAGCACAGTTGTTTTCAGATCACATTGACATTGCTCAGTTTGCCATACAATTAGGTAATTGGCACTAGCATCCACAGATGAGAGGGATACCATTCGTCATTTGTTTTTCTGGGACTGTGTTACTTGACTCAGTATGGTATCTTCTAGCTCCAGCCATTTACCTGCAAAGCTCATGATGTCATCTTTCTTTACTACTGCATAGAACTCCATGTGTAGATGTACCACATTTTCTCTATCCACTCATCAGTTGAGGGGCACTTGGGTTGGTTCCAGCTCCTTGCTATTGTGAAGAGAGCTGAAATAAACATGGCTGTGAATGTATCTCTGTGGTGGGATGAGTCTTGGGGTACATGCCCAGGAGTGGTATGGCTGGGTCAGGTGGCAAGTTCATTCCAAGTCTTCCAAGGGTTCTCCACACTGCTTTCCATAGTGGCTGTACGAGTTTACATTCCCACCAGCAGTGGATGAGTGTTCCCCTTTCCCCACAACCTCTCCAGCACTTGGTATCATTTGTTTTCTTGATCCTAGCCAGTCTTATTGGAGTAAGATGATATCTTAAAGTGGTTTTAATTTGCATTTCCTTAATTATTAGCGACATTGAATACTTCTTAAGATGTTTCTCAGCTATCTCTAATTCCTCACTTGTGAAGTCTCTGTTCAGTTCTTTGCTCCATCTATTGAGTGGGTCATTTATTTTCTTCTTTGTTTTTTGAGTAGTTTATATATTCTGGAAATCAATGCTTTGTCAGATGTATCTGTGGTGAAGGTTTCCTCCCACTCTGTGGGATTTCTCTTCACTTCCTTGACTGTTAACAGCTTTTGATGTACAGAAGCTTTTGAGTTTAATGAGGTCCCATTTGTCAATGTCGACCTTAATTCTTGTGCAGCTGCTGTCTGATTTAGGAAGTCTTTTCCTATGCCTATGTCTTGTAGGCTGCTGCCAACTTTTTCTTCTATCACCTTCAGAGTTTGGGGTTTCACACTGAGGTGTTTAATCCACCTGGAGTTTACTTTTGTACAGGGTGAGAAGTAGGGGTTTAATTTCATTCTTCTACAAGTGGTGATCCAGTTTTGCCAACACCACTTGCTGAAGATGCTGTCTTTTCTCCATTGTGTCTTCTTGGCCCCGTTGTCAAATATGAGATGGCTGAAATTGTATGTGCTCAAGTTTGGATCTTCAGTTTTGTCCCATTCGTCATCAGGTCTGTTTTTGAGCCAGTACCAGGCTGTTTTTATGACTATAGCCCTGTTGTATAGTTTGAAGTCTGGTATAGAGATTCCCCCCCCCCTGAATTGTACTTTTCACTCAGGGTTGTTTTGTCTATTAGGGGTCTTTTGTTTTTCCAAATGAAATTAAGGACTTTTTTTCAAAGCCTGTGAAGAAACTCTTGGGGATTTTAATTGGGATTGCATTGAATCTGTATAAGAGTTTGGGTAGAATGGACATTTTTACTACATTAATTTTCCCAATCCATGAGCATGGGAGGTTTTTCCATCTTCTGATGTCTTCTTCAATTTCCTTCTTCAAAGGTTTAAAATTTTTGTTGTAGAGATCTTTGGTGTCTTTGGTTAGGTTTGTTCCTAAGTATTTTATTGTTTTTGAGGCTATTGTGAGTGGGAAGGTCTCCTTGAATTCCTTCTTCAGTTGCTTGTTGTTGGTATAAAGAAAGGCTACTGATTTTTCTAGGTTAATTTTGTATCCTGCCACTTTACTGAAGCTCTTAATCATTTCTGGGAGTTTTCTGGTGGAGTTTTTAGCATCCCTTAAGTAAACAATCATATCATCAGCAAAAAGGAATAGCTTGACTTCCTCTTTTCCAATTAGTACTCCTTTAATTTCCTTTTCTTGCCTTATTGCCCTAGCAAGTGAAAATGCCATCTTTTTAAAAATTAAATGTTGGGTCGCAGGGGAGAGGCCATAACGCGCCAGGCCAGGATCGAAAGGTTATTCCTGGACAAACTGTCAGCCCATGAAAGGAAACAGCCAGAATTGACCAGAGTCCAAGTCAACAGCTCCAGAGAGAGTGGACTGTTTTACCTCTCATCCACCTGTGCCCCTTTTCTAAGCCTAGGGAACAACCTGCGGAAGAGGGGGCATGGTAGAATGTAAGGGCTGCGATTGGGGTGAATGGTGAAACTACAGCAATGTAGTCTAGACACTCATTTGATCAACTTGATTGAACAAACAACCTGTCACCCCCCACTGGATGGTGGAGCTGTAGGTGTTTGGGCACAACAGCCTGCAGATAGGTTTTGCATGAAGGATGCTTGTACTCATGGATTATCACTTATAGCTAAAAATGAAAAAAAAAACTGAGAGAAAGATGCAGGACAGTTATGGCAGAATGCATGATCTGGGATGGGGTGGGGGTGGGGGGGGAGGGAAAGGGAAATAAGCCTGAACTGAATTGGAAAAAATGTATGAAATGCACAAAGCATCAATAAAAACTAATTTAATAAAAAATAAATAAATAAATAAATAAAAATAAAAATTAAATGTTGTAGCTATTTGAGTAAGAAGCAAGTATAGCATTCACCTAATCCTTGTGTTAGCATAGGGAGCTATCTGTATTTTCCAGTTTATATATGTTCCTTTTATAATGAAAAAAAATAAATTTTAGTCCATGATTTTTGAAAATGTTTCAATAATCTGAAATAAACTCAAGGAATACAAAGACATTTGTCTAGAAGTATAGAGATAAACCCAACTTTAACAGCAAAACAGGTGAAGATTCCACTTCTCATTTTCCACTGGAATCATAATTTCATCTTGTGACTTCAACAGAAAGAAAAGGTTTTTCTTTTTACTTATTTATTTCTTCACAATTTCATATATATGCATCATAGCTTTGATCACAATTCCCAATTCCCCATAATGCTCACATATCTCCTTCCCCATCCCAGCAAGCCCCTCCTTCTTCCCAGCAAGAGTCCTTCTCTTACTTTTCATGTCTTTTTGTGGCCCACTATGTTTAATTAGAGTTTCCTACATGAGTATGGGGTGGGGGGATATTTACTTGAGCAGGGACAACTTAGCAGTGGCTACACCAATGAAGAATACACCTCATGGAAGGGAGGGGGCCTCATAAGCCCCTCCATGGGGGAATGGTGATGGGCCTAGTATTGTGGAGGTCTCCTGTAGGTTACCACTGCTGTGCGAACTCATAGAGGCCATGCCTACGTCGTGTCCAGAAGACGGCATTCCAGAGCATTCCGCTCCATCCTCTGACTCTTCCATTCTTTCTACCCCCTTTTCTGTGATGCTCCCAGAGTCTTGGAGGGGTGATATAGATGTCCTGCTTAGGGACCAATTGATCCTCAACTTTAGCTACCACCACTCCCTGCAAACAGAAGCAGGAACAGGTGCTCAACTGAAAGAACCAGGCATGCTTTATTTCTTCACTCATATAATAAACTCAAGTTCAAGTTACCCTGCTTAAGCATGAAAGATTTTATAAACCTATTAAAAACATATTTTAAGAGAGCATATAGTTTGGGTTTGGTGAACAGAATTCATAAGTTTTCCAAGTTAATCAGAAATGTTTCCTTTCTGTTGGTCTTCTCTCTTCTGCACCACTGTAGGTATAGTGGTATGTTTTAAAGATTGGCTTGCTTCTGTTGTAGATAATTACATTCAGTGGGGTCTATAAACTGTGTTGACTCTCATCATAGTTAAGCTCTTATACTAGACAAAAGTGAAGCTCTAATATTAACATATTATTGTCTATTTCAGCTGTCCTACTTAACAGTTGAGAATTGCTGATACAAAATGCTGTCATTGTTACAAATGGAAATTGATTATCCAGATACTGCGAATATGACCCAGTTGTCTGTATAAGATTATTGGTGAGAAAGACATCTGGATTATCTAAATACATATATTTCTCCAGAAAAAAAAATACTTCACTGTTTGGTTGTAATTTCTAGCATCTGGCTAGATGATGGCTGGCATTAAAGAGGACAGCTTCAGGTTAGGGGACATGTATTAACATGGCAGCTGGGTAGAGTTCTAAAGGACATCTTGAGGTCTGCACGACCCCTTGAGGCGCAAGCCAACAAATGACATGTGTTATTTCCACTGCATTCTATTGGCCCAATCAAGTCACAAGATCAGGCCAGATCAGAGAGAATAGAATAAAGTCTACCCCTCTGGGGCGGGGGGAGTTGCTAACGAAGTCATGTAGGTATAGGGAAGAGAATAACTGTAGACATTTCACAAAGTACCACAGCTAATAAAGTTGGGAAACCACTCAATTAGCTAAAATAAAGTGGCACCTTTTAACAAGGAAAGAGAAGGGAATAAAGACCTAGGAGAAAAATCTTGTGTTAGGGAAATCATTTACAAATGTGGGAATACAGAGAAACTGAAGAGATTATACTCTCATCTGTAGAGGATGAAAACAACTGATTTGCCCCCTTTCTGCATGGTTTTATGAGACTGAAATTCTTGGCTAATGCTCTAGAGAGACTCGGGACTCATTCAGATGCAGAAATTCTATTCTGAATACCAGCCATCATTTAGAAAGCTAATTGCTTGTTTGTAGATTCTTCCCATCTTATACCCTCATATATGTTTATGTGGTGCCTATGGGAAAAGGATTTTACATATGTCATTCTACTTAATTTGATAATTAATCAGCCTTCTGAAAGAGCTGTCATGCACATTCTACATGTGAAGTTTCGAAGGCTTGCCACATCTAGTATCCCACTGGAGGTCTGGGAATTGGAGGGTGAGAACTCTCGGAAGTGCTTTGTAGTATTCTCTAGGCCATTCCCTGGTTTTACCCTTCTGAATTACACCATGTTTGATTTCTTTTGCTTTGTGCATGTATATGTGTGGTATGGTGGTGTATGGGGGGTAGATGTAGTTGTTAGTGTATGTGTGTCTTTCTTTGATCCCTCTCTCTGCCTTTACTTTCTTTGTTTTTGTTTTATTTGTTTGTTGGTTGGTTTTGAGACAGGGTCTCACTCTGTATGCCTGTCTGGCCTGGAACTCCCTATGTAGACCAGGTTGGTCTCAGCCTCACAGAGATCCATCAGCCACCTGGGTGCTGGACTAAAGGAATGTGTCACTGCACCTGCCTCCACCTTTTCTTTATTTTTTTATTTCCATTTTTTTTTATTTATTTTTGTATGTGTATGAGTGTACTGTCTGCATGTAAGTTTGTGCACCCGTGTCGTGCAATGCCGCGGAGGTCCAAAGAGGGTGTCGGATTCCCCTGGAACTGGAGTTCTCCTGGAATTGGAGTTTCAGACGGTTCTCAGTCGCCATGTGGATGCTGGGGATCGAACCCGGGTCCTCTGCAAGAGTGGTCGGCGCTCTTAACCGCTAGGCCATCTCTCCAGCCCTATTTCCATTTTTTTACATTATTACAAAATATGCATAGATACACTTCACACATAAGTCAACATTACAAATTCTGAAAATAAACTATAGGTCGATTCCTAAACACATTTTAGAGATTCACATTTTAACAGTAAATTTGCATGCAGGTATAAAGATGTGTAGCTTTACATTCTCTTTTTTTTTTTTTTTTAGAATATGACTACCTGTCTTCCATCCATATATAGTAATTACAATTTGTGAATTATATTGGTAGAGCAACTCTAGAGCCCATTTAGAGGTTCACATTGGAATAGCACAGTTGTTTGAGATACAATGAAATGTAATAATAAAGTTACTCAGTTTGCCTGCCAACTAGGGATTTGGTGTTAGCACCCACAAATCAGGGAAACCATTCACCTTTTTTTTTTCTAGGACCGTGTTACTTCACTTAGTATAATTGCTTTGAGTTCCTTCCATTTACCAGCAAAGCTCATGATGTCATCTTTCTTTACTGCTGCATAGAACTCCATTGTGTAGATGTACCAAATTTTTGTTATCCAGTCAACTGTTGAGGGGCATTTGGATTGATTCCAGCTCTTTGCTATTATGAAGAGAGCTGCAATAAATATAGCTGTGCATGTATCTTTGTGGTAGGATGCATCTTGTGGCTATATACCCAGGAGTGGTATGGCTGGGTCAGGTCTTTTTGAGACAGGGTCTGACACTAAACCTGACACTCACCAGTTAAGCTAGGTTTACTGGTCAGTGAACTCAAGAGGTCTCCAGTCTCTAGTGTTGACACACATACACACTTGTGCTGGGTTGGCAGGTACACACTACTGGGCCTGTGTTCTATACCTAAACTCAGGTCCTCATACTTGTGAGTAGGTGCGTTACCAATCAAGCTATCTCCCTAGCCCCAACATGTTGCTTTTTAATACTTAAAGTCAGAAATACAAATACCAGAATCAAACTCATTGAGAAATAATTTTTCCACTACAAAAAAAAAAAAAATGAACCAAACAGAGAATCCCTTAGATCCCTCAGTATGCTTAAATCATTGTTTCTGGATCTTCAATTCAAAAGTAGGACAGCTAAAAATTATTAAGCTTCATCTCTCAAATGAGTATCTACTGACAGTAATGATAAATTCAATTTACTAAAATTTGATTTCCCACTAATTGTTAAGAATGCATTTGGCTGGGCATGGTGGCCCATGCCTTTAATCCTAGCACTTGGGAGGCAGAGGCAGGTGGATCTTTGTGAGTTCAAGGCCAGCCTGGTCCACAGAGTGAGTTCCAGGACTGTTGGGGCTACAGGGAGACCCTGTCTTTAAAAGACCAAAAAAAAAAAAAAAAAAAAAAAAAAGAATGCATTTGATTGGGGGCTGAAGATATGGCTCAGCAGTTAAAAGCACTGGCTGCTCTTGCAGAGGACCCAGGTTCAATTCCCAGCACCCACATGGCAGCTAACAACTGTCTGTTAACTCCAGTACCAGGGGATCCTATACCTTCTTCTGTCTCCGTGGGCATCGCATGACATGGGTGAACTGACACACATGCAGGTAATACACTCGTACACATAAAATAATAAATAATAATCTCAATTAAAAAAATAAACAAACAAACAAGATGTGATTTTTTAAAGGAATGTGTTTTATTAGGATTGGAGGGGGCTTACTTGGGGAACAGAACCTTTGCTTCATGCAGCTGAGTGTGGTCCAAGAATCTGAGCCTCTGCACCCTCCCAGGGAATTATCTGTTTACTGAACCCACCTGTCCAGAGTATCGAACCAGAAAGGACAGAGATCCCCAGCTTTTTAATCACAAAGCTGGATATTTTACTAAGTACTATGTCTGTGGCCTTGGGTTAGTTACTCTGCCCCATGCCTCTCTTTCTCCAACAGTAAAATGGGATTGATAATACTTACAGAGCTATAAATATTAAATGAGATAATGCATTTAAATTAAGTGGTTCAAATGCTGAGTCCTATTGATCTGTCTCTCACTGTACATTTTTCAACAAAAACTAGCACAAAATAAATCACAAGCCAGTCAGCCACAATCCAGTCTGACTCAACATTTCTACGTGTCCTCTTGTGCTGTGTATCCATAAAACCACCAAAGTATGGTGGGAAATGGCACTCAGCAGTCTCGGTGCTAACTTCAGCCCTATCTGTTGAGTGACTGAGCTTCACTTCCTTCTACCTCTGAAAAAGAGATGCTAGGGAGATACTAATTTCTCTAAAGCCAGGAAAAAAAAAAACATGGAAGAGACTCTAATATGGTGTTTCTTTGGGCTTTTGTTTTATTCCCTTCTGTACTGATAAGAAAGTGTACACAATTCCAAAATGTCCAAGCAGGTAATAATAAAAGGCTTTTGTGCTTTTCTCCCCTATTCTTTGTTTCTGTTTCTGTTTGAGGGGCTGGGAGTCTGCCTCCCCCCTGTGTGTCTTTGAAGCTGAGTGTAATCACAGATGTGAACCACCCTTACTCAATGCCAGCAGCAGCACTTAGAACAAACCCAGTGGGCAAGAGGGCACCTGATACCCAGAGCAGACCTTGGGCACCCTGCCCAGTCTGTGCCCACTGAATAGAGTCAGACCATCTGCGCTGACATCCCAGCTTTTCCTGAAGAGTGTGAACTAATTGAGAGCTTGTCAGCTGTGTAAAGTGCTCCATGCTGCCTTCCGCTCTCACCGCCTCTGCCAGATCACATTCCCATGGAGCCAGGCTGTTGACTGGACAGGCTGCAAGGGTCCTTTCTCAGGTCCTCCTTCCTGTCCTGCTTTGGATGTGTATCTTCCAGATTCCAAAGGGCAGGTGTGTTGAAAGCACCAAATTAGCAATTCTTAGCCTTTTTCAGGGTTCTGGAAACTTGTTAGAATCTGCTGGAAGCTTTAAAGATTCTTTCTCTTGCCCTACCTGAAATAGGTACAGAAAATTTATCCCAGTTTGAGACATTAGTGCCTAAATTAAGAACTGTGTGAGAATATAGTGTCTATATTTATAAATTCATGAGCAGTGTTGCCCAGGGATAAGGAAAAATCCAACAATGGTCAGCAAAACTTTTTGTTAATGATGTAAATAACCTTTAATAATCTATTGTAATGGGAAAGTGTAAAGGAAGAGGTCTGAGCAATAAGCTTATACTTTGTTTTACATGAATAGCCTTGAAACAAAAGTAGAAAATAAAGCTGACAATGTTGTCAAGAAAGTTTTTAAAAAAACACCATCACAATTAGGTGTCACCTGTTAGTGCAACATGTTCCCCATCCGCGCGCGCGCACACACACACACACACACACACACACACACTTTTTTTTTTTTTTTTTTGTCTTTTTGAGACAAGGTCTCCCTGGAGCCTCAGGCTGTCCTGGAACTCACTCTGTAGACCAGGTTGGCCTTGAACTCACAAAGATCCGCCTGCCTCTGCCTCCCGAGTGCTAGGATTAAAGGCGTGCGCCACCACGCCCGGCTACACACACATTTTTTTATTGCAAAGGAGATCGTCTGGAACCTTACAATATAAACTTGAAAAATATTTGGGGTAAAGATATCATGATGTCTACAGGTCACTTTAAAATTATTTGGAAAAAATAACATATACATGTTAACAAAACAAGTACTGAAAATAATGGTGATTGAATCTAAGTTCTGGAAATATGGCTGTTCGGAACTTTTATTTGACATTTCTCAATATAGAAACCTGAGAAATGAACACAGCACATTATTTTGATTGCCTGGTCAGCACAAGCATGGGTTTTGGCTCCCAGATGGAATCTTCTTTTATTGGTTGACGTACGCTGGATGTACGCTGCTGTAGTTAGTAAACTTTCAGTGCAAGGTGTACCACAGACATTCCACACCACAGGACCCTCTGATCATCAACATTTAACTGCTGTCTGAGCAGCAAGCACTCGAAAGTGAAGCAAGCTACACAATCAACTTTCTGAGACTATCTTAAGAAAGTGCCACAAGCAGGCCAAGCCTTAAGACCAGCAATCATTAAGAAGGGAGAAAGGAAAACACTTTTTTCTGTGGAGTATGTGTCATTTTCCCCGAGTTCTGCAACTGTCACAACACTAAGAATCCTTCCAGCACTGACAACAGAACTGAATATTTGGCCGAGAATGTGATGCTGATTGCAATGCTCCTTAGCTCCCAACTGCGCGTGACAGTAATGCAGTTAGGCTTTCCAGAGCCCATTGTTTCCATGTCTGTTACTGTGAGCCTACATCTGTTTGCAACTGTGCATAATTTCCGTTGTGTTATTGACAGATAACAGATAAGATAGGACCTGGGAGACCATAGCTTCTGCTTGGAACTAAAGGTTTTTTGTTTTTTTTTTTTTTTATTCTAAACTTCCAACATCGTCAGCAAATATGGAATCCCGCCATAGTGTTGAGGCTCAGCTTCACCTCTAGTTTTACTTTTACACTTTGTAATGTTAGATAAAGCTTTTATAAGATTGAAAGAATTCATAACATTGAAAATAATAGATTATTTTATTGCCCGGTGCAGTGGTCCAAGCCTTTAATCCCAGCATTCTGGAGGCAGAAAGACAGGCAGTTCTCTGTGCATTCCAGGACAGCCTGGTCTACAGAGTGAATTCAAGGCCAACTGGGGCTACAGGGAGACCCTGTCTCAAAAACATGAAAAAAAAAAAGCTTATTTTCCTTAAATAGTTCTGTGAAGATTGGAGGGCTATGTTTTCAGAACAGATTTAACTATCCTGCCAGGAAGGCAAATTGAGAGTGTTTTTTATGTTTACTTGGGGAATACAAAGAGAACCATGACTTGGACCAAAGAGTGCACAATAAGAACTTCAGCCTGCGGGAGACCCTAGGTGCAGTCCCCAGCACTCAAGGGAATGGCGCACAAATTTTCAACCTAGATTTCCTGTGCCTCGGCCTCAGTCTCCCCTACACCAACCTATAATTTGGGGGTATGCTCGTTAATAGCACTCACCCTTCCTGCCTGGATCTTTAATATGTGGAGGAGTGTTGTATACAGGCCTGACAACTGGAGTCGGATCTCCAGATTCCACAAGATGGCAGGAGAGAGCCAACTCCCAAGAGTTGTCCTCTGACCTCCATGTGAGCATCATGACACATGTAACTGCACTTACACACACACACACACACACACACAAATTAAATGTGTGTGATAGTAATTGAATATCCACAATCAAAAAAATAGATCATGATAAAAACTCACATCATATGGCATAAAAGGAAAAACTGATATCACAAAATCAAAACCTTCGTCATAGAAAAAATTTTATTTAGAGGACAATAGGACAAATTACAGACAGGGAGAAAATATTTTCAACCCAGATATCTGACAAGAAAAACCTTATATCTAGAATATACAAGGAACTGGCAAAACCCAACACTGAAAAGAAATGAGCTGTCCAGTTAGGAAATGGGCAAAGGTCACAAGCATCTCATGAAAGAGTATCTACAACAGGCAAATAAGCACAGGGGAAGATAGCAAGCCGTTAGAGGAATGCACAGCAATACCACAATGAGATATCACCACACCTAGTAGAATGACTAAAGGAAAAAACAGTGAAAATGCCCAACCCTGGCAAGAATGCTGAAAAACCTAGTTGATTACACTGCAGGTAAGAGTGTAGGGTGGTACAGTGGCTATTCTAGAAAATAGTGTGATGGTTCCCCTTAAAACTCAAAATGATCTTATAGTATGACCCAGCAATTGCACTCTGCCGTAATTCCCAGACAAGTTTATGTTCATGCAGAAATTTGTTCACAAATGTTTGAAGCAGTTTTATTGACAATCACCCAAAACTGGAAACTATCCGAATGCCCTTTAGTGGGTGAGTGATTAAATAGACTGAGGTATATCCCTTGAAACACTACTAAGAGATTAACAACAACAACAAAAAAGAATAACTGTAATAGGTGCATATGATTTGAATGAACCTTAAGGAAATTACGCTGACTGGGAAAAAAACAATTTCAGAAGTACATTTACTACATGGTTCCACTTATCCAACATTTATGAAATAGTGAAACATGAATAGCCAATTAGGCATGGCCATGGACCAACAGTAAGGGAAGTGGATGGGACCAGACATGAGGGGCAGCAGGAAGGAAGTGTGTGGCCACAGAATGCTTAAGAATCTTGATTGCATTGCTGGTTATATGAACTGCATGTGTGATTAGTGGGGAAGGAAACTATACATACACCATCACTGTATTAGTCAATGTTCTCTAAAGAAACAAAATCAATAGAACCCAAAGAGTTGGTCACAGCAGCAAAACAAACTCACCAGGGAGAGAGAAGGCAAGCAGCAAAGAAGGCAGAGCTTCCTCTGCCATGGCCTTTATATGAGCTGCCATCAGGAGGTAGCCCCACATTTAGGGTGGGTCATCCACCTTCAAATGATCTAATCAGAAGGCCTCTCTAATTTTAGTTAATCCTGGATCCAGTCAAGTTGACACCCAGGGTTAGCCATCACCATCACAAACAAAAATAATTGCATATGTAGCTGGTGAGATGTGAATGAGTGCCACCAATTTTACCAGTGCCATCCTCTTAGTTTTGCTATGTACTAGTTAGTAAAAGATGTTTCCTTACAGACGTTAGACAAGGAGTTCACAGGATCTCTAAGTATATATATTTTAAACTACCTGTGAATCTATAATTATTTCAAAATAAGAAGGTTTTCTAACAATATCTGCCCTCTGGGCTGGGATTGTGAACCACCCTTTAGCACGGTGTCTCAAATGTAGTTAGCACTCAGTAAAGATCTGAAAGGTTTTTCTACATTAATCCTGGTATTGCTACTTAACTTTAGAACATATTATAGAACCGACTTAAACTAGAATGTAAACCCCATGAACCCCAGGATCTGGGTTATTCAGTTTGCTGTTGTAATCTTCACACCCAGGATAGTTAGCACACAGAAGGTGATAAACACAGAGGAGCTGAGTCGGAAGACATCGTGTCTGGGAATATTTAGAAAACTGGAACAAAAAGGGATCAATACAGTAACATCTAGACTAGGACACACATAAATGGTAAAATTGGAATTTGGCTAAACTGTCAATGACAGCAGAGAAGTGGGAGAAGAAATGGGCTTCGGACACATGGAGGACACGTTTCAACTTTAAGAAGACTCTCCCTGCCAAACGTGCATTGGCTTTTGGGGGGTAACTAAGAAGGCAAGTGTCCCCTTGTCAAGTCACATTGTAGGACTCCCACTCCCCATCTGCACTGTACTTTTCCTTTTTTTAACTCTATTTTTTATTGATGTTTTATGTATTTCATACATCATTTTTCATTTCTGTTCAGGCATATTCCCCTATCCCTTCCCCCCACCTGACCCCATCCCATCCCAGATCAGGCATTCTACCATAACTGTCCTGCATCTTTCTCTCAGTCTTTTATTATGCTTAGGAATTCACATTTTCCTCTGTTAATTTCATATTATTATAAAATATGGATACAGAATCCCCACCCATATACAGTAATTACAGAGTCTGAAAATAATTGGTGGGTGGATTCTAGAGCCCATTGAGGGATTCACATTATAACAACATAATTGCTTTCAGATAAACCAAAAATATAACCATACTGTCATTCAGCTTGCCTTTCATCTGGGGGATTTGGTGTTAGCATCCACAAATGAGGGAAACCATTCTCCGTTTGTCTTTCTGGGACTGTGTCACCTCACTCAGCATAATGGCTTCAAGCTCCGTCCATTTACCTGCAAAGTTCATATGCCATGATCTTTTTTTTTTTTTTTTTTTTTTTTTGTCTTTTCAAGACAGGGTCTCCCTGTAGCCCCACCTGTCCTGGAACTCATTCTGTAGAACCAGGCTGGCCTTGAACTCACAAAGATCCGCCTGCCTCTGCCTCCCAAGTGCTAGTATTAAAGGCGTGTGCCACCACACCTGGCTATAATGCCATCCATCTTTACCACTAAATAGTACTTCATTGTGTAGATGTACCACATTTTTGTCATCCACTCATCTCATATGGGTTGGTTCCAGCTCTTTGCTATTGTGAAGAGAGCTGCAATAAACATGGATGTGCATTAATCTTTGTGGTAGGATGAGTATTTGGGGTATATACCCAGGAGTGGTATGATTGGGTCAGGTGGTAAGCTCATTCTGAGTCTTTTAAGGGTTCTCCACACTGCTTTCCATAGTGGTTGTACAAGTTTACATTCCCACCAGCAGTGGATGGATGAGTGTTCCCCTTTCCCCACAGCCCCTCCAGCATCTGTTTTTTGTTTTCTTGATCTTAGGTAGCTGTACTGGAATGAGATGATATCTGAGAGAGGTTTTAATTTGCATTTCTTTAATTATTAATGATGATGAACACTTTTTAAGATGTTTATCAGCCATCTTTAATCCCTCACTGGTGAAGACTCTGTTCAGCTCTTTACTCCATCTTTTGAGTAGATCATTTGTCTTCTTCTTTGTTTTTTGAGTAGTTTATATATTCTTGACATTAATGCTCTGTCAGATGTGTCGCTGGTAAAGATTTCTTCCCACTCTGTGGGCTTTCTCTTCATCTCCTTGTTTCTTTTGCTGTACAGAAGCTTTTGAGTTTTATTGTCAACTGTTGACCTTACTTCCCGTGCAGCTACTGTCTGGTTTAGAAAGTCTCCTCCTACATCTATGTCTTGTAGGTTGTTACCAACTTTTTCTTTTATCACCTTCAGGGTTTTAGGCTTTGCATTGAGATCTTTGTTCCACTTGGAGTTGATTTTTGTACAGGGTGAGAGGTAGGGTTTTAATTTTGTTCTTCTACAAATGGTGATCCAGTTTTGCCAACACCATTTGCTGAAGATGCTATCTTTCCTCCATTGAGCTTTTTTGGACCCTTTGTCAAATATGAGGTGACTGAAGTTATATGAGCTCAAGTTTGGATCTTCATTTTGTTCCATTGGTCAATGGTTCTGGTTTTTTGCCAGTACCAGGCTGTCTTTATGACTATATCCCTGTAATATAGCTTGAAATCTAGTAATGTAATCCCCCCAGTATTGTACTTTTCACTCAGGGTTGCTTTAGCTTTTGGGGGTCTTTTGTTTTTCCATGAATTTAAGGGTTTTTTCTAAGTCTGTGAAAAAGCTCATGGGGATTTTGATTGGGATTGCATTGAATCTGTATATTAATTTGGGTAGAATGGACATTTTTACTATATTAATTTTTCCAATCCATGAGCATGGGAAGTCTTTCCATCTTTCGATGTCATTTTCAATGTCCTTCTTCAGGGTTTTAAAATTTTTATTGTAGAGGTCTTGGGTGTCTTTGGTTAGGTTTATTCCTAGGTATTATTTTTTTGAGGCTATTGTGATTAGGAAGGTCTCCTTATATTCCTTCTCCAGTTGCTTATTGTTGGTGTAAAGGAAGGCTACTGATTTTTGTAGGTTTATTTTGTATCCTGCCACTTTATGGAAACTTTTGATTGTTTCTAAGAGTTTTCTGGTGTTTAGCATCGCTTAGGTAAACTATCATACCATCTGCAAAAAGGGATAGTTTTATTTCCTCTTTTCCAATTAGTACTCCTTTAATTTTGCTTTCTTGCCTTATTGCCCTAGCAGGCATTTCAAGCACTATATTGAAGAGGAGTGGCAATAGTGGACAGCCTTGTCATGTTCCTGCCTTTAAGGGGAATGCTTCCAATTTTTCTCCATTTAGGATGATGTTGGCTGTGGGTTTCTTGTATATGGCTTTGATTACATCGAGGAATGATCCCTCCAGTCCAATTCCCTCTAAGAACAAAGGTATGCTGGATTTTGTCAAAAGCTTTTTCTGCATCGATTGAGATGATTGTGTGGTTTTTGTCTTTAAGTCCATTTATGTGTTTTACGATATTTATTGATTTACATATGTTGAACCATCCCTGCATCTCTGGTATGAATCCAACCTGGTCATGATGGATGATCTTTTTGATATGGGTCTGTATGTGATTTGCAAGTATTATGTTGAGAATTTTTGCATCTATGTTCATCAATGATATGGGCCTGTAGTTTTCTTTCTTGTTTGTGTCTTTGCCTAGTTTTGGTATTAGAGTGATGCTGGCTTTGTAGAAGGAATTTGGGATATTTCTCTCTGTATCCTTCTGAAAAGTTTGAGTAGTAATGGTTGTAAGACCTCTTTAAATGTTTTATAGAATTCTGCTGTGAAGCCATCTGGGCCTGGCCTTTTGTTAATGGGAGGCTTTTTATTACATCTTCAATTTCCTCAAGTATTATGGGTCTATTTAAGCTGTCAATCTCTTCTTGGTTAAGCTTTGGCAAATCCCAGAATTTCAGATATTCATCCATTTCTCTTAGGTTTTCAAATTTAGTAGAGTATAGGTTGTTGAAGAATTCTCGTATGATTGTCTGGATCTTTTCTTTATCTGTTGTGATGTTTCCCCTTTCATCAAAGATGCTATTGACTTGGAGTTGCTTGCTTACTTGCTTTTGGTTAACTGGGCTAGAGGTCTGTCTATTTTGTTTATCTTTTCAAAGAACCAGCTTTTGGATTCATTGATTTTTTTTTATCATTTTCTTTTTTTCTATTTCATTTATTTCTGCTCTGATTTTTGTTATTTCTTCCTGTCTGTTGGATTTAGGATTCGTTTGTTGTCTTTCAAGTGGTTTTAGCTGCAGTGTTAGATCATTTACTTGTTCACTTTCTGATTTTTTTAATGTGGGCACTTAGGACTGACTTTAATGTATCCCACAAGTTTTGTTGTGTTGTATTGTAATTTTTGTTTAGTTCCAGGAATTCTTTTATTTCATTCTTTATTTCTTCTCTGACCCACTCATTGTTCAGTATTGTGTTTAGTCCTCATGTGTTCTTATTGTTAGTAGGGCTTACCCTGGTGTTAATATTGAGCTTTATTGCACTGTGGTCTGATAGAATGTATGGAATAATTTCAATTCTTTTGTGTTTGTTGAGGTTTCTTTTGTGTCCCAGTATGTGGTCAATTTTGGAGAATGTTCCATGGGGTGCTGAGTAGAAAGTATATTCTCTGGTGTTTGGATGGAATATTCTGTAGCTATCTGTGAGGTACATTTGGTGTATTGTGTTGTTCAGTTCTGATGTCTCTCTGTTTATTTTTTGTCCAGTTGACCTATCCAGGTGGCTCAGTGGGGTATTGAAGTCCACCACTATTAACATACTTGGATTAATCTGTGTCTTGAGGTCTTGAAGGATTGTGTTTATAAAGTTCGGTGCACCAGAGTTTGGTGCATAAATATTTAAGATTGTTAATTCTTGATTAATTTTTCCATTGATAAGGATATAATGGCCCTCTTTGTATTTTCTGATTAATTTTACTCTGAGGTCTATTTTGTCTGATATTAGAATAGCCACTCCTGCTTGCTTTTTGGTACCATTTGCTTGGAATATTTTTTTCCATCCTTTCACTCTAAGGTGCTGTCTGTCCTTGAGGGTGAGATGGGTTTCTTGGAGGCAGCATATAGATGGATTCTGTTTCCTAATCCATTCTCCCAGTCTATGTCTTTTGATTGGGGAGTTTAGACCATTAATATTTAAGGTTATTATTGAGAGATGTGTGTTGTTTCCTTTCAACTTATTTTTTGTTTGCATTCTTGGTCTAGGTATTTATTTACTCTGTTATGCTTTTGGTAATTTCTCTCTTGGGTTGCTTAAGGATAGTTGCTCCTTTCCTCTGTTCTTTGAATTGCTTCGAGTATTTTCTGAAGTGTTGGTTTTTTTGACATGTGTTCTTTCATTTTGTTTATGTCCTGAAAGATTTTTCTTTCTCCTTCAACTATGATTGACATTTTTGCTGGGTATAGTAATCTGGTTTGGCATCTAAAGTCATTTAGCACTGGGAATACTTTGGTCCATGTTCTTCTGGCTTTCATGGTTTGCACTGAGAAGTCAGGTGTGATTTCTGATGGGTTTCTCCTTATATGTAAATTGTTGTTTTTCTCTTGTGGCTTTCAGTATTTTGTCCTTGTTTTGAGCATCTAGTGTTTTATGACGTGGGGAATTTCTTTTCTGGTCTTGTCTATTTGGTGTCCTATGTGCTTCTTGTATTTCTATGGGTTTGTCTTTTTTCAGTTTGGGGAAGTTTTCTTCTATTATTCTGTTGAAGATCTGATCAATACCATTCTCTTGGGATTCTTCTCCTTCCTCTATCCCTATGATGTGGAGGTTTGGTCTTTTCCATAGTGTCCCACGTTTCCTGGTTGTTCTACTCCTGTTTTTTTTTTTTTAATTTTTCATAATCTTTACTTGAGGTTTCTAACTGCTCTGTGTTATCCTGTAGGTCTGATATTCTTTTTTCTGCTTCTTCCATTCTGCTTCTAAGGCTTTTTCCCATCCTTTCCTGCTGATTGGATGAATGATCAATTTCCTTTTTTATTTCATCCTGAGATTTCTTCAGTATTTCCACTTCCTTTTGGAGCTTTTCATTCTTTTCTTGTAGCTCCTGGCTTTGCTGGTCAGTTTCTTTTTTCCTTTCAGCCTGAGATCTTTTCAATGTTTCTATTTCCTTCTGGAGTTTGTCATTCTCTCCCTCTAGTTCTTTTTGGAGTTTGTATTTCTCTTCCTCTAGCTCTTTTCAGAGTTTGTATTTCTCTTCCTCTAGTTCTTTCCTGAGTTTATCAATCTCTCCTTTTAGTTCTTTCTGAAGTTTATCATTCTTTCCTTCTAGTTCCTTCATGAGGTTATCGTTCTCTCCCTTTAGTTCTCTGATTTGTTCTTTATAGTCTTTGAATATGTCTGCAGTTGTTCTTCTAAGGTCCATATCTCGGTTCCCTTACAATTGTTCTTCTAAGGTCTGTATTCTTAGTTCCCTTCCAGGGAGATCTCATTGTTGGGATCTTCTACAGGAGTGGTTGAGTTTGGTGGGTATTTATTTATTTTGAGCTTTTCCATATTGTTCTTCCATTGTGGTTTTGGCATGTGTATTTTTGTTGTTGTTGTTGTTTTCCCCCCTTTGTTTATTTGTTTGCCTTCTGTTGCTAATCTCAAATGTTAATATGAAGGACTGGTTGGTCACTCAGTTTGCTTCCTGTTGGTTTCTTCCTCAGTTTTGGCTATGCAGCCTCCAATCACTGACACTTCTGTATCCTCCCAACAGCTTTAAACCGCTCCACCTCAGTATTGGTAGCTTGAGTGGGGGGGGTTGAATCCTCCCCATCCGGGTGGTTGGGCACAGATAGTGTGCACCCCGGCTAATCTTCTATCCATGCACGCAGTTCCTCTCTATGGTCCTAGCATTGGATGGCACCTGCTGGGGTTGGCCGCCAGCCGACCGCCTGCACATCACAGACCAGCCTTGGTGGCTGGGCACAGATAGTGTCCACTGTACTTTTCCAAGGCAACCAGTTACACCATGGTCAGCACCCAGCAGAGTTGTTCCCTGCTGCCCTGTTGTCCGCTTTATAGCATGTGGACCTATTCCATACAACTCTTTCTCTAGCCAAAAGAGATAGATGATACCACCAAAAATAAATAAATAAAACAAAAAGAGATTGGGTACTCAGGTTAAAGGGCCTAAGATCTGGATGCAGAGCCTCAGGGATGAGCCAGAGAATCTTTTTTTTCAAAGCCAGTTTTTATTGAAGCTTTGTGCATTTCATACGAAATTTCAAATCAAATCTAGGCCCATGTCCCTCCCTGCACCCCACCCCCACCCCACCAGAGCTCATGCATTCTGCCAAAAATGTTTTTCATCTTTTTCTCAGTCTCTCTCAAAATTCTCAATGCAGAACTTTACTGTTTTGTCCAGAAGCTCACCATTTCAGTCAGTTCTTTGACCCAGTCTTTTTGTTGTTGTTGTTGTTGTTGTTATTCCTTCCAATATGCATCACTCCAAAATATACATATATGCATCCCACGTATATTATAGGTTTTAGCATCTTCAGCTTATGTTTTTTTCTTTATTAGGCTGAAAGATATAATGTTTGAAAGCTCCTCCTTGGCAAGCCCTAACCAACATCAGTTCTGCCCTTGGGCTCCACACTGGGATTTTTCCTTCCCATGGTCACCAAATGAGGTCCAGTAAGCACCATGTCCTGTCTTGATCTTCCTGTACTGGTCTCCATGATACAGCCTGGGTAGTTCAACAATGGCAGTCTATACTCTGAAGAGGCTGAAACCACAGTAGTAGCTCAGTCTGCAAGTTAGATGTCTCAGGAGTCCCCATCTGGCACTGAAGGTTTGGAGGATTCTTGGAGAGACATGAGTCTTCAGTCCATATTGGAAGGTTGAAAAGCTGTCTCATGTCTTTGAGGGATGGCAAAAGCAGTGGCAGCCACAGGGTAGCTGTACTTGCCAGTAAGACAGGCAAAACAACTGTGCTCTTTTTTTTTTTTTTTTTTTTTTTTTTTTTTTTTTTTTTTTTTTCTTAAA
>VZQC01013319.1:2036041-2171265 GCA_009823505.1 Rhizomys pruinosus | reverse complement strand
GGGGGGGTTGCCTGGTACCTGTCTGGAGCAACACCAGGCTGCTCCAGGTGATCCTAGCAGGTCTGGAACCTGAGCCCCCAACACACGACCTCACTATGGCACCTAAGCCAGACCCAAACCTAGGGCCACTTCCAGCTGCAAGGGGGAAGGTCAAGCTGGCCAGGCAGCCACACCCTGCAAGGGCTTAGGGCTCAGATCTAGGCCTGCCAGCCACCAGCCCCTCTGCCACAAACCAGCAAATCAATTGTCCAGCACCCCGAGAGTCAATCTGTCCTAAGTTTTTACCTGCCTAGAGCAGTGCCGGGCTGCTCCCAGTGATCCTAGCAGGTCCAGAACCTGAGCCCCCAACACATGACCTCACTATGGCACCCGAGCCAGACCCAAACCCAGGGCCACTTATGGCTGCAAGGGGTAAGGGCAACCCAGCTGGGCAACCACACCCTGCAAGGGCTTAGGGCTCAGATCTAGGCCTGCAGCCACCAGCCCCTCTGCCACAAACCAGCAAATCAATTGTCCAGCACCCCAAGAGTCAATTCCTAAGTTTTTACCTGCCTGGAACAGTGCCAGGCTGTTCCAGGTGATCCTAGCAGGTCTGGAACCTGAGCCCCCAACACGCGACCTCACTATGGCATCCGAGCCAGACCCAAACCCAGGGCCGCTTCTGGCTGCCAAGGTGAAGGATTTTCAAGGAGCTACAGTTCCTGTAAGATGGACAAAATGGCTCACCTAATGCAATTTGGAATTACGTCTTTATTATAAACTTTTTATTGAATTTTTATGTGTTTTATACAAATTTTTCAAGCAGTCTCAATCGCCTTTATACCTGCTTCTCCACTGGCACCCTCCCACAGCATCCTCCACAGAGTTCACACATTCTGGCATTTGTGCTAGGGTCCAGTGTGTCAAACTACTCTCCCTGCCCACTCTTCATGACCAACTCATCCCCTGAGCTCTAGTCAGACTATCCAGATTTCCTCTTCTAAAAAAAGCCAGTTCTTCCTCACCCAACCACAGTCAGCTGCAAATATTTCTTCAGCCAAGATTGGGTTCTACTACCCATTTCTGCAGTTCTGTGCTGGGTTTTTGTCCAGCTGAGCTTGCCTGGGTCCTATGCATGCTGATATCAATGCTATAGGTTCATATGAACAGGGTCCCAGGAGCTTATATAATTCATTTCCATTTGGTCTTGTACTACCTCCCTAGCTCATCTTTCTGCCCCCTCTTCCAAAATGTGCCCTGAGCCCTGGGTGGGTGAAGCTGAATATAAGAATCCCATCCATGGACCCACACTCTGAGGACTGCTCATCTCTGTGGTATGGCCATTTATGTCCTTTTGATTTCCTGGCCTCCTGTTGCTTTGGGGAACTTCTTTAATGAGAGTTAAGAGGTTAATTAATGCCTTTTGGGGTCCTTGTTTTATGTTGCATGGGGCTTATGTGTAGAAGTTGCAGTGTAGATGTGTCAACTAGGCAATAGCAATTCACACACCATGTCTGTGTGTGTGGCCAATTGTAGGACTCTGTACTGTTCTTCATCTGCTGCAGAAGAACCTTCTTTTTTGAGTGGTGTCTGGGGTATTTGTATATAAGGATTTGGTGCTAAAATCCACAGATGAGGGAAAACATATGGTGTTTCTTTTTCTGAGTCTGTGTTACTTCACTTAACATAACAGCTTCTAGTTCCACCCATTTACCTACAAATTTCATGATTGTGTCTTTCTTTACCACTGAGTAGAAATCCATTGTGTAAATGTACATTTTTATCATGTACTCATCAGCTGAGGGACACTTAGATTGCTTCTATCTCTTCGCTATTGTGAAAAGGGCAGCAGTAAATATGGATGTGCAATTATCTCTGCAATAGGATGAATCCTTTGACTATATGCCAAGGAGTGGTATGACTTGGTCAAATGATAGGTTCATTTTTAGTCTTTTAAGAGTTCTCCACACTGCTTTCCATAGAGGTTGCATGAGTTTGCAATCCCACCAGCAGTGAGTGAGCATTCTCCTTTCCCCACAACCTCTTCAGCATTTGGCATCATTTGTTTTCCCAATCTTAGCCATTCTTACAGGGGTAAGATGAAATGGTAAAGTGGTTTTAATTTTCATTTCCTTAATTACTATGTTGAATACCTTTAAAGATGTTTCTCAGCCATTGTTATTTCTCCTTTTGAGAATTGTCTGTTCATCTCTTTACTCTATCTTTTGATTTGGGTCACTTGTTTTCTTGGTCCTTTACTTTGAGTAATTTATATACTCTGGGTGTTAAATCTCTGTCAGATGTGTCACTGGTGAAGATTGCCTCCAACTCTGTGGGTTTTCTCTTCACTTTATTGATTTTGCCATTCAGAAGCTTTTTAGTTTAATGAGGTCCCGCTTGTTGATTGTTGACCTTATTTCCTGTGCAACTGCTGTCTGATTTAGAAAGTCCAAATTACAGAAAGATATACTCATACGAATACAAGAAGCATATAGAACACCAAATAGACAGGGCCAGAAAAGAAATTCCCCACACCCTGTTGTAGGAATTACTTTTTATTTGTTAAATTTTTTCTTGTTTCTGTGACCTGATAAGAAGTAATTTAGAAAATGAATCATTTTGGGGGCTCATACTGTGACAGTGCAGTCCACACACGTGCTGGGACAGTCATGGAAACAGGAGCACGAGGCTGCTGGTCACACTACACCCACAACCAGGAAGTAGAGAGAGACTGAAGCTTTCACTCATGTCTGACATTTTCTCCATTGTATTCAGTCCAAGACCCCAGCCAGGGAATAGTGCCACCCCATCCCTGGGTATCTTTCCTCCCTCATTAAACCTTTCTGTAAACACCCTCCAGACATACCTAGGGGAGTGTCTTCTAGGTGATTCCAAATCCAGTCAAGCTGACAAAGAATCTTGTTATCACAATATCATGAAACACTCATAACTAAAAGAGTTCAAAGAAAGGAGGTTTATGCTGTTGCATTTCCAAATGCAGAAAATGACTCTAGGTTATTAGACATACCAAAAGCCAATAGGAAAGAAGTATGGATCAGCACTTGACTGACCAGAAGCCTTTTCCCTCCAACCACACTATGGATATGCATATGGGCTCATTAAACATATGTAGGATCTGGGCAAGCTGGGCATGGTGGAGGCGCACGCCTTTAATCCCAGCAGAAGCAGCCAGATCTCTGTAAGATCAGGCCAGCTGGGGCTACAGAAACAACCAAAACTAAGATCTGACTTAATTCATCTATTGTTAAACATGCTTATGGAGCATCTAATACCACTATAATAGGTATTATGAAATAATCTTACTGTTCAGAGTCTTCCATTGATGCCTCAAACATTATGGGGTGATTTTATTTTTCATTTTCTGAACTTATTTCCTTGAAATGAAGAAACAGCACTAAGTCCTTCAAGTGTTAGAAATAACTGGCTACCAGACAGACATTCCTGTGTTTCCAAATAAACATAGGTATGGATCAGGATTCCTGGCAAAGTGATGAGCAAAATCACCAGAGAGCCCTTCTTTCCCGTACACTGCTGAGCTATCAAGTCCTTAATGCAAATCTATTTAATATATGGATAAACTCATTTGCACTTGTTACTATGGTATCATGGAGGTCATAAAAAAGTGCGTCTGTGAAACAGAAATTATTAAGCAAATCATACAGTTGTGGATGAGTCTAAATTATAATTCTAAAAGAGACAAGTTACAAGAAAATAAGTTCTATACTTTCTCTACTTCCAACAAAACAAATGTGTACCTAAGTAATACAAATAAAATCCATCATCTTAAATTTACTTGGCATCTTGCTTGCATTGGAAATCCAAGTTTAAAAGAAGTTCCTAATATTTTCACTGCACTTGGAGCTGTGTTGCCTGCACTTTCTTCCCACAGATCACCGAAAGAAAATCCCACTTTCTTTTTCCTCCAATACTTGTGGAAGCTCTGGAGCTCAGCTGAGCTCAGACCCCAGCTCTGCCGTTTACTGTCTCTTTGACCTTGAGTGAACTATCCAACCTCCATCAGTCTCTGAAACTTTATGTATTGAACGAGACAAGGTGGTTATAGGACCTATTATTATAAGGATTCAGTGAGGTGCTACATATAAAACATATGTAATTATTGGCATATACTATGCTTTCTGCAATGTTGTCCAGCTCCAGAATTTTCTGGACTTTTTTTTTAATTCAGGGATGGGAAGATAGAGGATCTGAGTTTGGGTCCCCAGCACACCCAGTGTGGTAGCACACATCTATAATCCCAGCACTGGGGAGCTGGTGACAGGATTCTTAGAGCTCATTGTGCAGTTAGTCTAGCCAAATTGACACACACACATGAATTCAACACACACACACACACACACACACACATACACACACACACTTCATCCTCTTATACATTCTTTTCTTAAAAAGAAGGAAGACATAGATGCAACTCAGTGGTAGAGTGCTTGTCAGGCACTCATGAGGCCTTGAATTTGGTTACCAGCATTGCAAAGACAAAACAAAGCATAAGGCAATGGAGACAATAATGAATGCAATTTGAGTTCCTAACTAGACGAAGGAAATGTGTCTATGCCAGAACACCACTAAGAAATTGTGTTTGGTTGGCATATCAGAATTTTTCGTTAGTCGTTATGAGAATTGCTCAAACAATACAATAAAGTGAATTAGTAGCATCTGGATTTTTCAGGGGAAAACAGGAGATGGCAGTGGTGGATGAACTGCTGATTCCTAAATTAAATGAATTGGCAGTGGTGCTGCATATCTGGAGTACAGAAGCAGCCCAAGTGAGAGCCCTTCCTGCCTCTCTGCATTTGTAAAATGGGACTGTAGCTTCCATGTACCCACTTAAGAAGAAAGATTAAGTAGTTGAAGAAATGGACCTAAATCATCAGCCTGACTATTAATTTAACAGTGTCACAAGAAACTGGGCAGCTTCAGTTACTGACACAGAAGTAGCAGCTCCCATTTCACCTGAGTGGCTCAAGCATGCAACCTGGTTACATTTTATTCTGTCACAGAATCCTACACCTTCCAATATTTGGTAAACTATGTGGAGGATCTGGGTACAGATGTACCCAGTATACCAATTCTCTTAAAAATATTTAAAGAATTCCTGTGTAAAGGTTGGTGCTCATCTGGTGGTAGAGTGTACAAGATGGCTCTTTGGTAAGAAAGAAGAAAATACTGAGAAGACTTCTGTTTATTTTCATCTAAAAAAAAGAGGAAAGGAGACTGTTCAGATGGTTCAGTGGGTAAAGGCAGTTACACCAACCTTGGCAACCTGAGTTCAATCCCCAGAACCCACATGGTGGAAGAACTGACTCTCAAAAGCTATCCTTTGACCTCCATACTTGCATGATGTCATGCATATGCGTGCACACACAAAAACATAATAAATAAAATGTAAAAAAGAGGGAAGAAATTATTCTATATTTACTTAATGGTTGACAATAGCAGATATGTGATGATAGATGATGATGATGATAGATAGATAGATAGATAGATAGATAGATAGATAGATAGATGATAGATATATGATAGATAGATAAATAGATACATAGATAATAGATACATAAATGATAGATACATAGATATGTAGATAGATGATGAATAGATAGATGATGGATAGAGAGATAGATAGATAGATAGATAGATAGATAGATAGATAGATAGATAGATGATAGATACATAGATGATGCATTGATATGTAGATAGATGATGAATATATAGGTGATGGATAGATACATAGATAGATAATAGATAGCTTATAAAATGATAGATAGGTAGATAGATAGATGATAGATAGATAGATAAATAGATAATAGGTAGATAGATAATAGAATAAAGAGATGGTTGAATAGCTATATGATAGATGATAGACAGACAGACAGACAGATAGACAGAACTGGGGATGTTAAAGAGTCAATGTCTATATTTCAGAATGCTCTGATAGTCTTGTGTGATCAATAGTTCACAAATGCTGACCATACACAATTGAATAGGTTTGTAAGGGACGGTCCAAGCCTGTGTCCTGGTACCCTTGCCTTGCTGAGCATTCCCAAATAATACTCCCTAATGGTCTTACTAGACCTACGCCCTTCTCACTAGTTGCGGCCATCTCCCTTCTCAGAGGACAGGCTCCTTTCCAAGGTGCAGAAGGACTGTATTCCTTATTTCACTTTATCCAAATCATGACTTGGGGGGGGGGGTGGACTGGGTTTCCCTGTAGCCCCAAGCAAGCCCTGGAACTCATTATATAGACCAAGCTGGCTCAATTGCAGAGATTCTCTGCCTTCTCCCTCCTCAGAGCTGGAATTAAAGCAAATCGTGGTTTTAAGAGATTCCCAGTGCCCCCATGCACCCATGCTTGCCTGTACTGGACACCCGTAAATTATCCCTGTCCAGCCTATCTTCTTGAATGTGGGAACCTCTTAATCCAGAATCCACCCAAAGAAGGAAAATCCTGCAGCAGAGCCTTATGTCAAGATGGCCTGCAGCATTCGGATCCCCTTTCCAGCCACGAGTAGTGTCCTACCCAGTGTGTCAGTAGAACACTCAGAATGTCAGAGTTGGAGAGTCTTTTGGTTCAGTTCTACCTCATCAGTCTTCCACCTCCTGAGAGCCTCCTGGAACTCTCAGACACTGGACATATGAGATGCTGGCCTCCCTTCCCCATCCTGTGTCCTCCAGATGGTACTGATTTATGAGACAGGGATGAGGTCGGGATTAATTCCAAATCAATAGAATCTTTTTTTTTTTTTATAGCTTTTTTTTTTTTTTTTTTTCTTTTTTTGAGACAGGTTCCCCTTGTAGCCCCCAGCTGTCCTGGAATCATTCTGTAGACCCAGGCTTGCCCTAAACTCACAGAGATCCTCCTGCCTCTGCCTCCAAGTGCTAGAATTAAAGGCATGCGCTACCACACCCAGTGGAAATAGAATCTTTTATGTCATCTCCACCTCCCACGACTGCCAAGCTAGCTAAGACATACCTGAGTGGCCCTCCCGTAGAGTCTACTGAAGTCACCTCCCACTACCCTCATCAGTGAACTTGCTTGCTGCCCACAGAAGCCAGCTTATTTCCAAACCCAATTCATGGCCTTGGTCTACTTTTGACTGTCATCCTTTGTGGCTATTAGTGAAGGTAACAGACCTAATGCATCTGCTATGGACCAGACACCAGGCTCAGCACTTCATGTGTACTATCTCAACTAACCCGACACCAGCATGATAGGTCAGTCATTATTATCCCCGTTTTACATATGAGGGAACTAAAACATGGAGAGATTAAGTGACTTGCTCGAGGTCATGCAGCAAAGAAGAGACAAGACAGAAAAACCCCCAACACAGGCCTCGAATTCCACATGACACCACTTCTCACCTGGCTTTATTTTTCCACTTGCAGAAGGACTGGGATTGTTCATTTCACAGGCAACCCGTTGTACATTTTTAAGTGGACTTATTTTTTTTTTTTTTTTTTTGTCTTTTAGAGACAGGGTCTCCCTGTAGCTCCAGCCATCCTGGAACTCACTCTGTAGACCAGGCTGGCCTTGAACTCACAAAGATCCGCCTGCCTCTGCCTCCCAAGTGCTAGGATTAAAGGCGTGCACCACCACGCCCGGCAAGTTATTGGAATTTAAATCTCTTCTTTCTCTAGGCATTTATTTAACCTCGCTCCCCTCCATGCTTTAAGGAAAATGTGGTAGAACAGGAGATAGGTTTCCATCTAAGAGGTGGCAGTTTCTGTCCTTCCAGTTTCAAGTCTGATGCTTTTTTGTACCTCACAGCTCATCTTCCCAATGGTCTTTGATGTTTATTCATCTTTATCCAGGAAAGGTAGTTTATTTTTTTGTTTATTACAGAGAAGTATATTGAAAGAACAAGGATATATCACTTTTAGTAAAAATCAATCCTTCGGGGCTGGAGAGATGGCCTAGCGGTTAAGAGCGCCAACTGCTCTTGCAGAGGACCCGGCTTCGATCCTCAGCACCCACATGGTGGCTGAGAACTGTCTTTAACTCCAGTTCCAGGGGAATCTGACACCCTCTTCTGACCTCCACGGCATTGCACGACGTGGGTGCACAGACCTGCATGCAGACAGTGCATTCATACACATACGAAAAAAAAAATTTTTTTAAATCAATCCTTCAAGCCATCTCTTATCCAACCTTTGTTAAAATTAAAATTAATGCCAGTTAAATAGTAGGTTAGTTATTAATTACTAAAAGAATTGGTTTGGCTCACATTTATGTCAAGATAGACTTTATAGTGCTCCCTGGTCTTAGGTACAACTCATAAGGTTGGCAGAAGATTGTAATGATAGAAGTCAATGGATGTTGCTGGACTTTTCAGAAAACTGCTTATGTTTTCTGTGAATCTGATGTCCATTCACTGACCAAGGAAATCACCCCTTATTTCCACACTGTCTTTTTGCATATGAAGCCTGTGTGGTGACCCACTTGCTTGTAGAATTTGCAGATATCTCACTGTGCGGTCCAAAGCAGCTGGACTGGGCAATACTTGTCTAATTTTAATACATGGAGAAAAGAGGTGGGGTGTTCTTAGGGTAAAGCTTTGTACAAAGTTACATATAAACTTCCCTTCATCTTCAACAAAACCATTTCCCAGCTAGTGACTTCCCAAAGTTAAAGGAAGAGAGATGATTTAAAGACTTGAGAATGATTTCTATCTAAAACGCTTCTCCATGGAAGAGTTCTTTCCAAGTAGAGAACTTTCAAAACATTTATAAGTAAGTGACAAAATACCCATATACAAGTGGCATTTCCACCAGGAAAGACCATGGGTATTAAGGAAAGCGCAGTCACATTATGACTAACTTGGAGTCATGAGAGAAAAGCCCCATTTACATTGAATAAAATTTGAACTGCACTATTCTTTCTCGTATTCTCAACTGGAAGAGCCCTGCTATTGTGGACAGAGAAGAGAGCCCAAGCCTCTTCAGGATGCCCTTTAGGATGTCTCTAAAGTAAATGGGATGTTGCTGGTATGCTGCTGACTAGCCCAAAAGACCTCTCCTGTCGCTGGCATGGCCTTTGAACTAACTGCCAGCAGTTGGGCTTTCAAATTAATTCAATCCAAATTGATAGTATTTCAATATCTTATACCAGTGAAAATGGACAGTATTCAAATTAAGGAGAATTTTTTAAAGCACACGATAAAAACACCAAGATTAAGTGTGGTGTGGTGTGGTGGTGCACAGCTTTAATCCCAGCACTCAGGAGACAGAGGCAGACAGATCTCTGTGAGACTGAGGCCAACCTTGTTTGTCTCCATAGTGAATTCCAGGCCAGCTGGGACTACAGGAAGACCGTATCTCCACAAAACAAAAACAAACAAAAAGACCATCAAGATTAAAATCTTAGTTTGCTTTTGGAACTTCATTCATTAGAATAAACTTATGAGATATTTAGCAACCTTATAGATAACTTTGTAACATCAAGGCCAGCCCAAATCCACTGGCCATGCACCTCTGCATTGTTTCTTTGTCACAGTCACTCTGTGCTTTCAGTGTAATTAAAGCCCCTTTAACACTGAATTACAAACACAATCAACAGTATATTGCTGGGACTCCGAAGCTCTTCCACATGTAATTAGAGTGAGCCTAAGGGAGCTGAGTGTCAGGAACCTGCAGAGAATAGAAGGGCGCAGTTATTACATGTCACACTTTGCAACTGACTACATGAAAGAAAAGTGGAGGTTCTTTCTAAATGGTCTCACCCACCATTTGTGTGTCACCTACATTTACACGCTGTAACCTGATGTATATTCATGTCTGGCAAATCACACTTGAAAGGAAACTAATGATGTCAACTTCTGTTGACATTAAACAGCAGGCAGTTCTATGACAGGCTTTCAGAACTTCCCTGCACTCTGTTCTTAGCAACTTCTATGTGCAAAGCATTTTCTGTCTGCTTAACGTGCTTTATGATGCTTCTAGATTACAAGGGAAGAAAAGGAATTCAGTGGGTGATTTCTTTTTCTTTTATTCAAACCAAAAGGAAGACTTGAAATGTTTTTTCCATCCTCAAATCATGCTATTAAGTATATTTTTAAAAATCCAAACTCTTAGCTGGGGATGTTTTTGCTTTTCTGAAGCTGACCCTTTCTTTTCTCAGTTTCATTCTGTTCTTTCATGTTCTGTACTATTGCTAGGACATCATTCTGACTCATAATTATTTGCCTCCTGTTTAGCCACAAGGTGTAAATTTGCTAACAGAAAAGGCGTGCTCTGACAGCTAATCTCGATGTATGTCCAAGGCTGAGCCAGCTGCACTGGAAAATTTCCCTGGAGGATTACTGTGTAGGCCCTTCGTTGAGCTATCTGATGTGGAAGGAGAGAAAATGAAAGGACTTGCCACAGAGAAATAGGCTCATGTGGTGCCTTTCAGAGCAAAGGGCCAATTTCCGGTCCACTCCAGTTCCCAAGCTTGTTCTTGAGAACTCAGGCTTCAGAGATATTTTCTTATGATAGTCTTCAAGAAGTCAGTGAAAGATGACCAGCCAAAAGGAGAAGGTTGTAGCAAATTTAGTGATACCCACAGACTGTGCTCAGAAATCACCACCAACCCAGAACTAATCCATCCATATCTGCGATGCACAGGTTCTACCAAGGTTTATAACATATATTGTATTGATTCCAAAGTCCAAGAAAGAATCTCTACAAAAATCAAGATCATTAAATATGTAATTGAGTGCCTATAAAATGTCTAACTCCATTAAGTATCAAATTTGTCTTTAAAAAATCCAGGAATGGTGGCACACGCCTTTAATCCCAGCACTTGGGAGGCAGAGGCAAGAGGATCTCTGTGAGCTCAAGGCCAGCCTGGTCTACATAGTGAATTTCAGGCCAGCTGGGCAACAGAGAAATCCTGTCTTAAAAAAGACCAAAGAGGGAAAAAAAAAAAAAGGAGTATACTACACATTAAAACAAATTGCAGATTCAATTTTTCTCATTTTCCAAAATTTTAAGTATGCCTATCATAAATTTAAAAGCCAGCCATTTCAAATTCAAAGTCATAAGAAACCTCTTCACTTTTTCCACAGGGATGCACATTTCATTTGAGATGTGGGAGTATTATTTGTATGTTGTATGGTAGGACCTAAAAATAGAGTGTCTGCATCTCGTGAAGGTCTTTAAACAGCTCTGTACCTCTGCTTTCCTTACATAATGTTCCCAAAGACAAATGTCTGTTTGGTCTCCATAAGGAGGACTGGAGGGCAGAACAGGAGGGTGAGGTTCTGCTTTTTTCTTGCTGTAACCACCCATAGTTGAGGTACAGTGACAGATCTGGGCATGAGGAACCTTCAAGGCACCTGCACATCATTGGAAGGCCCCAGAATGGCACCCCCACTCTTCATAAGACAGGCATTCCCACTGAATTGGGGAAGCAGAGCCATCTATTTGGGTCACCTCTATAGAATTCAAGTGTCCTCTTGTCTGAGTTGTGTTCTCTCCCAGTGGCTGACCTGACCTTCATGTGTCCTCATGTTCCAACCAATCTTTCCTACTTGGAAAGTGATTTCCATTTTCAGAATAGAACCTGGTCATGGATCTAAAGAAACTATTATATATTGGCTAGAAATATATACCATGGGCCTCCCATTTGGGCTTAACTTATCCTAGGAGCAGAAGAATCATCTCTATGCTGATGCTTGTTATTAAATGTAAGCCCTATATGAGACTCATTATTTTCTTATTTCTTTATCTTGTTTTTGCTGTTTCTCTTATGCAGTCATCTGCAGCTGGGGACAAGGATGAGCCGGCTCTACCGGTAGGAAACAGTGGCCCTGCCTGTTCCGGTGCCTGTGGAGAATATGGGGTAGGGGTGGGAAGAGAGGTGTGTCAGCAAATCTCCCTCTCCCTTGGAATACTTATAGTTTGACCCACTGTGTGGGAAGGTGTATACTATGTCCTACAATTAGTAACAATGGAACTCTGGCAGTATTTCTGATCTTGTTTCAAAATCTTGAATTCTCTCTTCCATTGGAAATGAACTTTCATAGGTGTTGAAAGAATAAGAAATTTCTCATAACTTATTACTTATTGTTTAAAAAAAATGAAATAAAAGAAAGTATTAAAAAAAAAGAAAGAATAAGAAATTTCAGTGTTGGGTGTGGTGGTTAATTCAAGCACTTGGGAGGTATAGGCAGGCAGATCTCTGTGAGTTCAAGGCCAGCCTGGTCTACAGAGTGAGCTCCAGGCCAGCTGGGACTAAAGGGAGACCCTGTCTTAAAAAGACAAAAAAAAAAAAAAAAAAAAAAAGAAATTTCTAAATTCCATTCCAAGGGATGTTGGATGATATGCGGGAACTTTAGTGCTTGAGAACTGTTCGTGTGTGTGTATGTGTGTGTGTGTGTGTGTGTGTGTGTCCTTTTTGAATGAAAATTTCTTTTGGTCCGATCATATGCATGGGACATATATACATATATATTCAGTATATATGATAATGCCTGTAAGAATGCTTTAATGTCTTCTCTAGACATTATTCTGATGAAGATATGCATAACAAAGTACCGGTTTCCCAGAATAGCAACCACAGTAGCAATGGTTATTATGACAAATTATTAACAACCACATTTTCAGTTCCTCTCCAGTTAACACATGACATTTTGTATTGTGCAGCCTGGAAGAAAAATGACCTTGTGAGTTTCCATAGTCAGCCAACGGTGATTATAGCTATTCAACTTTACTACCTTTGCCGCTAGAATATTTTGAACTTTTTACTGGTCTGAATCCTCTGTAAACTAAACAGCACAATGCATTTTAAAATGTTACATACTTTTGAGGCTGAAAGGACTAGTAGTGAAAATATTTGTGCCCATAACAACACCCAGAGACAGGCCTTCGATGAACACCCAAAGGATACACCAGCCTCAAGACCAGCTACAGCATGAATTCCAGTCGCTGCCTTTGGGGAACTCAGGACCTCGTTCTCCACCAAGGCTCCAGCAGTCTCCTTAACTCATCTCTCAGTGCTGCAGTGTTAATAAAATCACACTAAAAATTCACTTATTTCTTCTTGTCTCATGTCCTGAGATTCTATCTGTACCTCAAGCTTACAAGAGGGTTAATGTTACCACCAAATTTTTGAGCCATAAGAATTTTCCAGAGTAAGGGACATATAGGCAATGGTTTGGAAATGCTGTCGGGATCATCAGCTGAACCAGATTTCTTTAGTGTTGTACTCAGTATAGCTGTCTATGGTATGCCATGGATTTCTAAAAATGAGTTGGTCTATGAGGGCATACGCAAATATCACAAATAGAAATCTGTGCAAAGTAGGCTCCCTGGAAGCCAGGAAGGTTCTCTATGTAATCATAACAGGAAACTCTGTCTTTCCAGATTTCACTTAACATGGACACCAAAGCATACTGGATTAGGCCAGCAATTTCCAGAATAGAGCTGAGAAACCCCAAGAAGATTGCAAGATAATACTTTAAGGGTCAAAGATGTGTTATCACCACATCCATAGTTTACTTTGTCATTCTTTACATTTCGAAATTTTTCTAAATGCTCATATTTGTAAATGTTCTGAATACTCACAAGTGTCAGTGTGCAGTATAGATGTGGACATATCTATTGATTACATATAGATATATAGATACACACAAAGTTTTTTTCTCATAGAATGCATAATAACAAAATTTTGGTGATCATTTACTAGCTTATCTTAGAATCTTTCAGAAAAGCAAGCCTAGGATCTGTGCCTTTATCCATCATTTTTTGTTTGTGTGACCCAGACACCTCATTTTAGACTTCTCAGAGACGTCTTCATCTAGCTAAAGTTAATAATAACAATATCTGTTTCATAGATTCATTTTGAAAGTAGGATTGAGGAGTGGTGTGAAGCATGTCACACAGTGCCTGGCATGTACTATCTTTTTAAGATGGTAGTAATTAATTTAGTCAAAAAGGGAAGTTGTGAAAAAGCCATTTCTTTGGGATGCCTAAAATGTACTGTGAAAATCTTTGGTTCAACTATGTATGAGCCTGTGATATGAGTGACCACAGCAAGGTGAGCCTATTAACTTGTGAAGAGTTTGATATCCATTTCCGGGAACTAACATCATCTTTGGTTTCTCTGCTCAGGCTAAGCCACGCCTCCAGCGAGGTGGAAGTTCTGCCTCCCTCCACAACAGTCTCATGAGGAATAGCATCTTCCAGCTCATGATACACACCCTTGACCCACTTGCTGAAGGTAAACGTCAGGCTTCGGTTTGGAAATTGTCTGGGGAAAGGAGGATATCAAAGGCTTCTCTTGGTAAAGCATATGTATGCTGTGATCACACACACACACACACACACACACACACACACAGTCAACCTCCTCTTGGTTAACAGCACCAGATGAGCTGGGCATGGTGGCACACTCCTTTAATCCTAGCACTTGAGAAGCAGAGGCAGGCGGATCTCTGTGAGTTCAAGTCTAGCCTGGTCTACAGAGGGAGTTCCAGGATAGCCAGAGCTACAGAGAGACCCTGTCTCAAAAAGACCATAAATAAATAAATAAATAAATAAATAAATAAATAAATAAATAATCAAATGTCACCAGATGAAGCCCTCACCCTTTGACCCACTTTACCTACCATTGCTCAATTTCTGGCAATGTAGTTATACTCCTGGAGCTCTATGTGCTAATTTTGTCCCTTGATGGCTCCAACAGAGAATGGAAAGGCCTCCCTCCCATCTAGTCTTTTGCTTTCAAAACTTTCAAAGCAAAGTTGTGTGTAGAAATACATTGTGCATCTTAAAAGGGAGAGAGAAAAAGAACTCCATGGTGGGGGAAGGCCATCATAACTTTGTAGGTCCGGTCACTGGAGACCCAAATGGCCTGTTTCACAAGGACTCCAGTATCACATTCCAGTTTTATTCACTTCAGAAGAAGCAAAATATATCTTATTTCTTCAATTGCATAAGTATTCCCCCAAATTGATTTTTCCTTCCTACCTATAAGCACTCCCAATATTGTAAATTGGAGACCCCCAAGACCAGCTCCCCATTGGACACGTGCCTCTCACCCAGAACAATCAGTGAGGATCTGAGGGCCATTGCCCCCTTCAGAGCACAGAGCATTTCAGCTATGGAGTTCCCCACTCTACTCACAGAAGACTGGTCAGCTGACGTGATGCTTCAGACTCCTGATTCTAATTCCAAGAGGTGGTCCTCTGTGGGAACAGCTTGAACACCATACTTTATTCACTCAGAGGTCCAGTTACCAAGGAAATCAGACCTGGCCACTAACCTTCTCTTCAGTCTCCAGGAAAGGGAGCTAAGGAATCATTTCCACTCACGCCTGCCTCAGCCACTAAGCAGCCGTGTGACTTTGGGCAAGTTGGGAGTCTCTGTAGAACCTGGCTTCATAGTCCATCGTTGTCTATAACAGTACTTTTCTTTCATGGACACTTTACAGTTGACAAAGCATTTTCACACCTGTAAATTTAGGCTCTATCATAACACTGCATATTGTCCTTCCATAAAATATTGTAGGACCAACATGGATCTCACATGCACCTACTGCTCGCCCTTTGCCAGCACGTTCTTCTGGCCATCTTCCTTGTTTCCTGTGCAGTTTCAGAGCTAGCTCTGTTTTTCTTCCATAGCCTCCAACCACACCTATTTTCCACACAGTGGCCCAAGTAATATTTTTAAAAGTAAATTATGGTATGGGGCTGGAGAGATAGCTCAGCAGTTAAGAGTGCTCTTGCAGAGGACTGGGGTTTGATTCCCAGCACCCACATGGTGGCTAAGAACCATCTTTAACTCCAGTTCCAGGGGAATCTGACACCCTCTTCTGACCTCTGAGGCACTGCACAACACAGGTGCACAAACCTACATGCAGACAGTACACTCATACACATAAAAAACAATTTTTAAAGTAAATCATGTTATGAGCCCTTCCCCCAACTACTTATAACTTTCAGCAGCCTACCACAGTTCTCAGGAAAACTATGAAACCTTGAACTTGGTCTCCAGGATAGGCTTCTTGTTCCAAACTGAACTGGACTTGTTTTGTTTAAGCCATGTTAGGCTCCTTCCTTTAGACATTGCCTCTGCCAAGCCTCAGGGTCTCTGTCAGAAGCTGTTCCGCCATCAGAACCCTTTTCCGCCCTCCTTCCCTTGCTGCATGAGCTCTTTCTTATTCTTCAGCACTCTCATCCAGTATAAATTAAGACCTCTGAGCCTCCTCCCTCATTGCACCCTTCAATGTTTTCTTTATGGCACAGGCAGCAGTTCATGTGGTTATTTCTTATTGCCTGGCTCTACTAGGATACAGTAAGGTACTAGAGAGCATGGCTGCTGTATTATTCACTAGTTGTCCCCAAAGCCTAGCAGAGCACTTAGCACCTGCTACAACTCAGGAATGTCAAGCAACTTCACCCAAATCAAGGTATCAAGCTAGCTGATACACAGTTCTGAAGCCCCCTAAAGTTTTTACATATTCAAATGGTTATAGCGGAAAAGCTCTTCCTCTTGTACCAGCTGCCCACCTCAATTTTCTCAAATTCCTTAATTCTCCCTGGAAGAAACCATTTGTACTAGTCACTTTCTTTTTTTTTTCAAAGCCATTATTGAAGCTTTGTGCATTTCATACAAAATTACAATCAAGTCTAGGCCCATTCCCCATTCCTTGCCCCCCACCCCACCAGAGCTCATGCATTCTGCCAAACATGTTTTTCATCTTTTTCTCAGTCTCTTTTAAATTTTTCGATGCAGAAGTTTACTGTTTCCGGCAGAAGTTCACCATTTCAGTCAGTTCTTTGACCCAGTCTTTTTGTTGTTGTTGTTGTTGTTGTTTCTTCCAATTTGCACCAATCCAAAATATGCATATATGCATGCCACACATATATCAAGATTATGACATCATAGGTTTTAGCATCTTCATCTTATGATTTCTTTTTTATTATTATTGTTTTTTCTTTATTAGGCTGAAAGATGTCATGTTTTCCTTAAGGAATTGTTTGAAGGCTCCTCCTTGGCAAGCCCAAACAACCATCAGTCCTACCCTGTCACTTTCTATTGTGTGATAAAACACTGGCCAAAAGCACATTTTGGGAGGAGGGTTTATTTAACCTTATAGCATAAAGTTCATCACAGGAAACCAGGGCAGGAACTCGGGGCAGATACCTGGAGATAGGAACCAAAGCACAGGCCACAGAGCTGCTTACTGACTTGCTGCTCTAGCCTGTGCTCAGCCTACTTCTTTATACAACCCAGAACAACCTGCCCAGGAGTGGCACATTACCATGTTTGGCCACCAACTTGAGATTCAGCCTTGGCTACCCACCATACCACAGCTTCTGTATGCTGACCCTGAGGAGATACTCCCACAAGATTTCAGCTCAGTGATGCTGGCCTAGTCCTAATCACAGCTGATTTTTCAGCCCCAGATAACCAGTATTAATTGTACCAGTAAAGCAAATGTTCCATTTCAATGATGCTGGTTGCTTGTTAATCACAGCTGATTCTACAGCCCCAACAGATTCTCAAGTCAGAATATCATGTAAACATCCATGATAGTTTTTGATTCCCTTGAAACTTCACAAGCCAGGCCTCCATCACAGCTCACTAAGCTCCAAGTACTCAATGGCTTTTCTACCCCAAAGGTATAAATGCTTCTACAGTCCTCCCCAAAACACCAATGTCAAGTTCAACATAACAGTGTCCCACTCCTGGTACCATGTTCTGTCTTAGTTACTTTCTATTGCTGAGATTTAAAAAAAAAAAAAAAAGAAAAGAAAAAAAAAGAAAAAAGAAATGATGACCCAGAGCATTCTGGGGAGGAAACAGTTTATTCACCTTACAGCTGACAGTTCACAGAGGGAAACCGGGCAGGAACCTGGAAGCAGCAACTGAAGCACAGACCATGAGGAATGGTGTTCACTGCCTTGCGGCTCTGGCCTGTGTTCACCCTGCTTCCTTTACAACCCAGGTCCACCCACAGTGGACTGGGCCCTCCCACAAACTCAACAGTCAAGAAATGCTTCATAGACATGCCCATGACCAACTTGAGAGAGAAATTCCTCAATTGAGATTCTGTCTTCCCAGATGCGTCTATCCAGCACTCCATTGTTATTGCTTTCTTGGAGCTCCTTGCAGAGATATTTTTATCATAAATAATCCTGTGTGTGTGTGTGTGTGTGTGTGTGTGTGTGTGTGTGTGTGTGTGTGTGTAGACAGGGCAATCTACTCTCGTGTTTAGAGAATTTCGTTTCTGCAAGGACTTTTTTTGTTTTTCTACTTGGAAGGAAGGTTATGTTTTGTTTCTTTGAGATAAGAGAGAATCTGGGTTTTCTCATAGTTGGGCTATCAGTAATTTTCCAAAACACCTGGTACTTATGGAGCTAAGCTGCAATTAAACTGTTTGCTCCTGCTATAGCAAGATGTGCCTTCTGAATCTGAGCACCTCTCCCTGAAAGGTGTGGAGGGCTCCAGAAGTGTGGATCTGAGAGATGCTGAGAGCCATAATCAGCTCTGTACTTGAGTGATTAGAAAATATAGAAAGCACTTTGATGTTTAAATTTTGCTCCATAGTACACAGCCATAAAAGCAGATTTCTCTGGTATTTCTCCCTGAAAATTCACAATCATTTTCTATTTTAATAACAGCAAAAAAAATTAACCCACTGCTCTCAGAAATCAATTGAATTCATAATGTCTCTATGCCAAACTGTCACCTTTGAACAGTAGAGAGGAGAGGGCGTCTATCACTATGCTGACCCAAATGCACTATGTTAGCATCCCTGATTGAACAGTTCACTGATGCTCGAGAAACGCATGGCACCAGTGGTTTGCAGCCATGTTCACAAAGGGAAGCATTCAGTTTCATTGAAAGCATCAGTAGAACAGGTGACCTATAGCCCTGTCTCATCTGTGCCATTCAGATAGTTGACTGAGCTCTGGCTAACAGCCTTCATTGGCAGTTGGTTTGGCCTCTGGGCCTGAGTCTCAAGATACATTTCTACCTTCCAGTGATGTATCATAATGTACCCAAAACCTAGTAGCTTGGTTTTATGATGGAAATCTGGTTGGGGATCAGCTGGGTGGCTCTTCTGTTCCACCCAGTGTTAATGGAGGTCACTTGGTGGTATTTAAGTGGTCACTAAGTTGGAAGGTCAAAGAGAGCCTCACTTACATGTAAAACCTTGAAGGTACAGCTAGAAGTTGAGACTCATGGGGGGTCCCTCTGACTCTCCAGGTTGTCTTGGGTGCCTTCCACATAGCCAGATTTCCAGGACACCATTTCCACGGCATCCTTCACTCAGACATCATAAAGGTTCCACAGGTTCCACTTCTCAGGAGAGGAATACTAGCCAGCTTGAAAATACTTGTATTATAAAATTTATTGAATTTTTATCTTTCATACATAATTTCTCATTAAGTCTTAATCACCTTTATCCCCACTTCTCCGTTGGCACCCTCCAGCAGCCTCCTCCACCCTCCCCTGGAGTTCACACATTCTGTCATTTGTGCTAGGGTTCAGTGTGTCAAACTACTCTCCCAGCCCACTCCTCATCCCCTGAGCTCTAGATGAGCTTTAGGAGTCCCTTTCCTAAAGAAGGCCAGTTCTTCCTCTCCCATCCACATTCAGCTGCCAATATGTCTTCAGCCAAGATTGGGTTCTGCTACCCATTTCTGCAGTTCTGTGCTAGGTTTTTGTCTGGCTGAGCTTGCACGGGTCCTGTGCATGCTGACACCAATGCTGTAGGTTCATGTGAACAGAGTCCCAGAAACTTGTAGAATTCATTTTCATTTGATGTTGCATCACCTCCCTGGCTCTTACAATCTTTCCACCTCCTCTTCTGCAACATTCCCTGGGCCCTGGGTGGCTGAAGTTGAATATAGATGACATGTCCATGGAACCACTCTCTCTAGACTGCTAATCTCCACAGTTTGACCATTCATGCCCTTTTGACTTCCTGGCCTCCTGTTGCATAGGGGAGTTTCGTTAATGAGAGTTAAGAGGCCCCTTTCTTGGGCCTTTGTTATATATTGCATGGAGCTTATGTGTGGAGTTTGCATTGTAGATGCGTCGACTAGGCATGAGCAATTCACAAACCATGTCTGTGTGTGTCCAGTTGTGGGACTCTGCACTATTCTTCATTTGTTGCAAAAGAAGCTTCTTTTTTGAGTGGTGTCTAGGATTTTTGTCTGTCGATATAAGGACACCTCTTTTGCAGTTAGTAAGATGTTACCTTAGCCTATGGATATGTCAACTTTGGGGATTTCTCTAAGATCTATGCCCCCTTCCAGTTGTGTGCATCTGGCTGTGTTTACAGTACGACACATGAGTTTCCTCCCACTGAGTGGGCTTTAAGTCCAATTGGTTAGGCATTTACTTCCCCCAAGGTGAAAGTGCCACTATTGCACCCGTGTCATATGTTGTGCTGGTCATTGACGTGGATATTTGGTCTTAAAGCTGGTGCTGGACCGTTGATTGACGTTCTCCCTTAGCGGCTTGCATAGTGCTCTCCAATTGAAGCCATTTTTCATCTAGCCCAGCATTTTTGTTCACTTGTTCGTGGTTGTTTGTTGTCCCAGAGGCAAAGCACACTCTGTGGAGGGACAAGCTTTGCCACACAAAGCCAACCAGTGACTTTGGAGAGACAGAATACTGAACAGGACATGTGATATTTTTTTTTCCTTTATAAGAAAGCCCTGGGGAACCAAAATTATCTGTCTTTGAGATTACTCCATGCCTGTCTGAATTGATTTTTCTTATAAACTCACTGGTCTATATTGATTTTAACATTTTTCTACACAAGCCATATTCATTAACCTAAAACATGGATGTGACGTAGAATGTTTGAAGTGCAAAGCACCCTCTCCTTTTGGGGTGTATCGGACACCAAAACAGCCACATTTGCAGGGTGTCCACTGCAGACCAGGCTCCTTTCACTTACCTGGCCCCTCTCCAATCTTGCAGAAGACACAGACGTGGAAAAGAGGTGGTGTCTTCCCTCAAGGTGACACAGGAAGTAAATGAAAGAATCAATATCTGCCTGGGTGAAAGTCTATGTTGGTATTTCTTGTTGCTGCTCTGCCTCCCGCGTAAACTCATATCCAGGTCAGTGTTCATGCTATTCCTGGTGTAGACAGCAGCCTTAAGCCTGGGAGCTCCAACCTACTCCTGGACCTTTACATTCAACCCATGAGGTGTGGGCTTCTGCACAGCAAGGCCTGCGGCTGTTCCGTCACCTCCACCATACCTCATCGTTCCTCAGCTCACCCTGCTCTCCTCTCAGCTTGTGTCCAAGCCTGTTTTCCTCTCTGATATCCAAAATTAACTGTTGGCCTACCAGTTTGGGGTGACTTGAGACTGTCTACACTGGAGAGGAATCCCATAGCCCAAAACTCCACAGTCTTAGTGGTGGAGCACTTGCCTAGCATGTACCAGCACATGGATTCAATCCACAGTACCACAAAGAAAACAAAAGGAAAAAGAAAAACATGAGTTCAGCCAGATTGATATCTGAGGAATAGGAGCACACAAAACAAATAAGCAAAATGAGCCACAACCCGTAACCCGGTGATGACACTGGACAAGACAGCAGGTGACATGGGGGTGTATGCACGTAGCCCATGTGTGTCCAAGACTCACACCACTTGGATTCCAACCTACCTCAGTGTGTTTTCCTCAGGCCCTGAGCAAGGCACTCACCCCCTGGGCCTCCAGATTGTACCTTGTAAAGCCCATGTGTGTCCAAGACTCACACCACTTGGATTCCAACCTACCTCAGTGTGTTTTCCTCAGGCCCTGAGCAAGGCACTCACCCCCTGGGCCTCCAGATTGTACCTTGTAAAGATGGATCATTCACAACCAGGTCTGGCACTGCACACCTTTAATCCAAGCACTCAGGAGGCAGAAACTGGCAGGTCTGTGTGATACAGAGGAACTCTGGAGCAGCTATGGATGGACCATTTACAGCACCACCAGCATCCGCATATGGAGAATCTTAGGGACCATTTACAGCACCACCAGCATACGCATATGGCGAATCTTAGGGGCCATTTACAGCACCACCAGCATACGCATATGGCGAATGTTAGGGACCATTTACAGCACCACCAGCATACGCATATGGCGAATGTTAAGGACCATTTTCAGGGCTTGATTTCTTCCTATGTAAAAAATGATGATAAGAGTCCACTGTCAGGGCTGGAGAGATGGCCTAGCAGTTAAGAGCGCCGACTGCTCTTGCAGAGGACCCAGGTTCAATCCCCAGCACCCACATGGCGGCTGAAAACCATCTTTAACTCCAGTTCTATGGGAATCCAACGCCCTCTTCTGACCTCCACAGCATTGCACGACATGGGTGCACAGACCTGCATGCAGACAGTACATTCATACACATAAAAAATAAATAAAATAAAATAAAAAATTTTTAAGTAAATAAAATTAAAAAAAAAAAAGAGTCCACTATCAGAAGGTTGTGGTGAGGATTAGATGCAATAACACCCAAGGGGCAGACTGTGTGCACCCCGTGATGACTAGTGTTTACCTGTTAAAGTTGGACCCAGTGTCATGTAACAGACTCTGGTTTTTAAAGCATTTCGTTACTCTTATTTAACCAGAACCCAATAGTAAACATGAGGATAGCCTCAAACTCCCAGTCTTTGTGCCTCAGCCTCTTCTGTTTACAGCTTGGGTCCCTCATCTTCAGCCCTGTAGGGTGACAACCATCCCTGGTCTCCCCCTCCCTGACACTTTATCTGTAGAGAAGGAAGGAGGGTGGGTATCTTTTTTAAGCAGAAAACCCAGGATTCCTGGAAGTAGACTTCCAAATGTGCCATTTGGGCCAGAACAGGGCTGTGTGACTTACTCAACAGGATCCAGAAGTTTGCACTCTGTCTAGGCCAAACAAACCATTGTAAAGAGAAGGAGAGTGAGGAGGTCAGAGGGCAGCTTTGATCTCTCCCACTTGTTCTTGTTGTTGTTACTGTTGCTACTTAGAAAGATTTGAAATGACTGCATTGCCATAGAGAGAACAGCTCTCCCCCTCCTCTGGTTTTGGAAAAGGAAAAAGTATTTTAAAGTAAGCTGTTCAGGATTGACCTTTTGGGAGAAAAGAGCATCAGAAACAAATGGTGCTACCTTCCCTCTCCCCGCCCTGGCCTGCAAGCTCTGCTGGTCTTGTAAATCATTAGTTGTGGCTCATGGAAGTAATAATTAAACAGTTTGTCTTGAGCTGTTCCTACAGGCTTCTGTAGCCCATAACCGCTCTCTAGGAGGAACATGCAGGTTGTGTCCCAACGAAAACAGTATGTCATAGTTTTTTTCTAGTGACCAATTCATAATCACCACAGTAAAAATGACAGTTAAAGGGGCTGGAGAGATAGCCTAGCGGTTAAGAGTACCGACTGCTCTTGCAGAGGACCCGGGTTCGATCCCCAACACCCACATGGCAGCTGAGAACCATCTGTAACTCCAGTTCCAGGGGAATCTGACACCCTCTTCTGACCTCTGCGGCATTGCTCGACACGGGTGCACAGACCTACATGCAGACAGTGCATTCATACACATACAAAAATAAATAAATAAATAAATAAATAAATAAATAAATAAAGACAGTTAAAGGTCCAAAAATAACAGCCAGGCATGGTAGTGCACATCTTTAATCCCAGCACTCGGAGACAGAGGCAGGCGGATCTCTGTGAGTTCAAGGCCAGACTGGTCTACAAGCTGAGTTCCAGGCCAGCTGGGGCTACAGGGAGACCCTGTCTCAAAAACCAAAAAAAAAAAAAAAAAAAAAAAAGTCCAAGAATAAGCACAATGGAAGGGAAAATATAAACAGAATGGCTTTGATGTTTATGATAAATGATTATCTTAATTTGCTTTCAATTGCTGTGACAAAACACTCTGACCAATGCCAATTTGGGGAGAAAAGGGTTTATTTGGATCACATCTCCTAGGTCACTGTTCATTACAGGAGCCCAAGGCAGGAATTCAGGGCAGAACCTGGAGGCAGGAGCTGAAGCACAGGCCATGGAGGAGCGCTGCCTACTTGCTTGCTCCTGTGGCCTTGCTTTCTTTCTGTGTTACTATTTTTTAACGGATGTTGTATATCTCATATACTCTCTGTGCCCATTGTGTCACATTAACATCCTAAGACATTCCTCAGTGAAAGTTTGTCCACTGAGGACTAGTCAGCCCATCCAGATTCCCTAGCTCCAGCCAGCCTGGAACTCACTATGTAGACCAGTCTATCCTTGAATTCACAAGAGATCCGCCTGCCCCTGCCTCCCAAGTGTTGGGATTAAAGCCGTCCACCACCATGTCTGGCCCCAGATTCCCTCTCTTTAAGACCAAAACTCTTCCTCGCCCAGCAGTGATCAGCTCCCAATAGTTCTTCTGCTAAGATTGGGACCTGCTGCCCATTTCTACAGTTCTGTGCTAGGTTTTGTCTGCTTAAGTTTGCATGGGCCTTTTGCATGCTGACACCACTGCTGTAGGATCATATGAAAAGGATCCTCAGAACTTGTATGATTCTATTTCCATATGGTCATGCAACTCCTCCCTGACTCCTACAATCTCTCTGCCCCCTCTTCTGCAATGGTCCCTGAGCCTTGGGTGAGTGAAGTGTAATACAAGAGTCCTGTCTGAGGACTCACACTTTGCCTAATCTCTACCCTTCGGCCATTCATGAACGATTGTGTTCCTGGCCCTCTGCTTCATGAGGTAGCTGCATTAGGGAGGGTCGAGAGCTTCATTTTCTTTGCTGCTTATTAGTTCCATGAGTCTTAGGTGTAGAAGTTGCATTGTAGATGTACCACTTAGGCTTGGGCAATTCACAGACAATGTCTGTATTTGACCAGTTGTGGTATTCTGTAATAGTGTCCATCTGGTGCAAAAGAAGCTTTTTTGATGAGTGGTAACCAGGATAATGGACTCTAAATATAAGGATACCTATTCTGTACTTAGTAAGAAATTATATTAGTCTACAGATGTTGCAGCCTTAAGATTTTTCTGAGATCTATGATCTCTCCATCAATCTGTTTGGCTATGTTTACAGTACCACATGAGAGTTTTCTCCCATTGAGTGGGGTTTAAGTCCAATTAGTAGCTGTTGATTACTCCCAAGATAAAAGTGTCTCTACTGCACCAATGCCATATGCTGTACTGGTCACTGATGTGGTTGTTTGGTCTTAAAGCTGGTTTGGACCATCAATTGATGTTCTCCCTTAGCAGGTTACATATGGCTCTCCAAAGCTGTGAGAGTTAGCCTTCAGGGGAAAGGCTTCCAGGTCAGTTCAAGCTCCATTGCTCCAAAGTAAGTCCTGTCTTCAGCAATAGGGTCTTACTTCCAGGTTCTGGGAGGCAATCAAGGGCTGTGGTAATAGCCTATGTAATCTGGGGAATCTCTTGGACTACCCTGGACAACAACTCATAGGAAGGTTTCTCCTTTCTGTCACTGTTTCTTGTTATGTAGCCTTCAGCTATACACATGGACTCATATAGAGATATTGTTTGTGTAATTTTTCATTAGATTGTTAGACTAATATGACTCACTCTGGTATTTTATACTAGCTGGGCATTATTCATCTGTCCTCTCTCTCCCTCCCTGTCTAGGCCTCCCTCCATCCCTTCCCTGTTTAATGTCCCCATTTCCTCATCTCTCCCTTAATAATACCAGTCTCCTATGGTCCCAGCTCTCTTGAGCCCCTTCGTTTCCTTTATCCCCAAACTTCCTTGTATAACCCTTTCTCTACCCTCCCATCCATTTCTCCCTTAGTAACACCTGACTCCTACTGTTGTTCTCTCTCAGATTCCTTCTTTCCCTTTACCTCCCTGGTTCCTTTCCATTTTCCTGGTTCCTGCAGTTACTCACCCATAAGAATGTGGTGCTGGGATCTACAAATGAAGGACAACATACATCATTTGCTTTTCAGAGTCTGTGTTACTTAACTTAGCATAACACTTTCTAGTTCCATCCATTTACTTGCAGATTTCATGATTGTGTCTTTTTTTACTGCTGAGTATAACTCCCTTGTGTAAATGTCCCACATTTTCATTATCCACTCCTCATTTAAGGGACATTTAGTTTGCTTCCATCTATTAGCTATCGTGAAAAGAGCAGCAACAAGCATGGATATACAAGTATCTCTGCAATAGGATGAGTCCTTTGGGTATATGCCAAGGACTAGTATAATCAGGTCAAATGGTAGGTTCATTTTTAGTCTTTTAAGAGTTCTCTACACTGCTTTCCATAGGTGTTACATAAGTTGGCAATCCCACCAGCAGTAAACGAGAATTCCTCTTTCCCCACAGCCTCTCCAACATTTGGTATCATTTGTTTTCTTGATCATAACCAGTCTTACAGGAGTAAGGTAAAATCTCAAAGTGTTTTTAATTTACATCTCTGTAATTACTAACAATGTTGAACACTTTTATGGTGTTTCTTAGACATCTTTATTTCTTCTTTTGAGAACTCTGTTCAGATCCTTACCCATCTTTTAATGGGGTTACTTATTTTCTTTTTTAGGTCACTTATTTTCTTAATTCTTTGTTTTTAGAGTTCTTCATGCATTCTAGATGTTAAATCTCTGTCAGATGGTGTCACTGATGAAGATTTTTATTCCATGGTTTTTCTCTTCATTTCCTTGGTTGTTTACTGTACAGAAGCTTTTTAGTTCAATGAGGTCTCACTTGTTGATTGTTGACCTTATTTCCTGTGCAACTGATATCTGATTTAGAAAGACTTTTCCCATACCTATATCTTGTATGTTGTTGCTAATGTTTTCTTCTAACAGTTTGAGCTTTTCAGGTTTCACACTGAGGTCTCTGATCCATTTGGAGTTGGCTTTTCTGCAAGGTGAAGATAAGGGTCTAGTTTCATTCTTCTACAGGTGGAGATCCGGTTTTGAAGCATTTGCTGAAGATGCTATCTTTTCTCCAGTGAGTATTCTTGGCCACTTTGTCAATATCAGGTGACTGAAATTGCATGTACTCAAGTTTCAGTCTTCAATTATGCTCCATTAATATGATCTATGATCTATGAGTCCATTTTTATTCTAGCACCATACTGTTTTATGACAATGGTTCTGTAATATAGTTTGAAATCTGATATACTAATCCCTCTTGAATTGCTGTTTGTGCTCAGGGTTGCTTTGGCTATCTGGAAATTTTGTGTGTTTCCGTATGAATTTTAGGATTATTTTTCCTAATTCTGTGAAGAACGTCTTGGGATTTTGATTGGGATTTCATTGAATCTACATACTGCTTTTGGTAGGATGGCCATTTCACAATAGTAATTCCTACAGTCCATGAGCATGGCAGGTCCTTCCATCTTCTGGCGTCTTCCTCAATCTCTTTCTTTAAAGATTGAAAATTTTCATTGTAGAGATCCTTAATGTCAGGTTCACTCCAAGATAATTTAATTGCTGGGGGGAACTACAGTGAATGGGGGGGGGGGTGCGGAAACTACTGTGAATGGTAGGGTTTCCATGTACTTTTTCTCCAATTGTTTATTATTAGTATACAGAAAGGCTACTGATTTTTGTACATTAATTTTATAACCTACTTTACTGAAAGTGTTAATGATTTCTAGGAGATTTCTGGTGGAGTTTTTGGCATGTCCTAGGTATAATATCATATCATCTGCAAAAAGGGATGTGACCTCTTCTTTTCTAATTATTACTCCTTTAATTTCCTTCTCTTGTTTTATTTCTCTAGCAAGAGTTTCAAGCACTATGTTAAAAAGAACTGGAGATAGTGGGAAGCTTTGTCTGGTTCCTGATTTCAAGGGAAATGCTTCCAGTTCTTCCCTGTTTAGAATGATGTTGGCTGTGAGAGTTTTGTATATAGCTCTAATTGTGTTGAGGTCTGTTCCCTCATGTCCAATTCCCTCTAGGACTTTTAACATAAATGCATGTTGAATTTTATCAAAGGCCTTTTCTGCATCTTTTCACATGAAAATGTGATTTTTGTCTTTGAGTCCTTTTTATGATTTATGACATTTATTAACTTACATATATTGCATCTCTGTCCTAAAGCTGACTTGATCATGTTGCATGATCTTTTTGACATGTACCTGTATGCAGTTTGCAGGTATTTTTGTTGAGAATTTTTGCACCTATGTTCATTAAGGATATGGGTTTATAGGGTTTTTTTTTTTTTTTGGTATCTTTACCTGGTTTTGGTATTAGAATGATACTGGCTTCATAAAAGGAATTTGGGAGTTCTCCCTCTGTTTCTATCCTTTTGACTAATTTAAGTAGTATTGGTTGTAGATCTTTAAATGTCTGGTAGAATTCTGCTGTACATCCATCTGGGCCTGGGCTTTGTTTTTAGTTGGGAGGTTTTGTATTACTGTTTCAATTTCCTTTATGTTATGGGTCCTTTTAAGCTGTTGCTTTCTTCTTGGTTAAGCTTTGGTGATTCCCATGATTTTACATATGCATCCATTTCTTTTAGGTTTTCAAATTTAATAGCATATAGTTTTGTTAAAGTATTCCCTTATAATGTTCTGAATCTTTTTGTTGTCTCTTGTGATGTTTCTCCTTTCATCTCCAATTTTGTTGATTTAGAGGTGCTCTTTCTTTTGGTGAACTGGGTTAAGGGCCTGCCTATCTTATTTATCTTTTCAAAGAACCAGCCCTTGGATTCATTGATTATTTGTGTTGTTTTCTTTGTTTCTATTTCATTAATCTCTCCTCTGATTTTTATTATTTCTCCTTGTCTCCAGCCTATTCATGTTAGGGGTTTGGGTTTCATTTGCCTTTCAAGAGTCTTAAGTTGCACTGCTAAGTCATTCATTTGTGCTCTTTCTGATTTTTTAATGTAGGTACTTAGAGGTATAAGCTTCCCTCTCACAACTGCTTTTAAAGTGTCCCAGAGGTTTTGTGATATTGTATGGTCCTTTTCATTTAATTCCAGGAATATTTTTGTTTATTTATCCATTTCTCCTTTGAGCCATTCATCTTTCAGGAGTGTATTGTTTAATTGCCATGAGATTGTGAAGTTACTAGGGCTTCTTCCAGTGTTGAATTTCAGCTTTATTGCATCATGGTCTAATAGAATACATGGAATTATTTCAATATTTTTTGTATTTGTGGAGGTTTGTTTTGTGCCCCAGTATGTGGCTGATTTTGGAGAAAGTTCCGTGGGGTGCTGAATAGAAAGTATATTCTTTGGGGCTTGGGTAGAATATCTGGTAGATCTCTGTTAGATCCATTTGATGTGTGGCATTGTTTAATTCAGACGTCTTTCTCTTTATTCTCTTTCCAGTTGACCTGACTAATGGAAATGATGGGGTATGAAGTCCCCTACTAGTAGTGAGTTGGGATGAACCTGTGTCTTAAAGCCCTGCAGTATTGTATTTACCAAGTTGGATGCACCAGAGTTTGGCGCATATATGTTCATGATTACAATATCTTCTTGGTTGATTGTTCCTTTGATAAGAATGAAGTGACCCTCTGTCTCTTCTGACTAGTTTTAGTTTGAAGTCTATTTCATCAGATATTAGAATTGCAGCTTGCTTCTTACTGCCATTTGCTTGGAATATTAATTTCCTTTTTTATTATTTATTTATTTATTTTTTCATATGTATGAATGTACTGTCTGTATGTAGGTTTGTGCACCCGTGTCATGCAATGCTGCAGAGGTCAGAAGAGGGTGTCAGGATCCCCTGGAACTGGAGTTAAAGATGGTTGGTTCTCAGCCGCCATGTGGATGCTGGCGATCGAACCTGAGTCCTCTGCAAGAGCAATCCACACTCTTAACTGCTAGGCCATCTCTCCAACCCCTGGAATATTCATTTCCATCCTCTTACCTTAAGGTGGTGTCTGTCCTTGAAGGTGAAATGGTTTTCTTACATACAACAAAAAGAAGGATTTTGTTTCTTAATCCATTCAGTTAGCCTGTGGCTTTTGACCAGGAAGTTTAGTCCATTGATATTTAAAGTTATTATTGAAAGATGTGTATTTGTTACCATCATTTTAATTTCTGTTTGCATTCTTGGTCTAACTTTGTGTTTCCACAGTTATACCTTCATTTAACTTCTTTCTGTTGCCCCTTGGGTATAGTCACTCCTTTCTTCAGCTCTTTGTATTGGTTCAAGTATTCTCTGAAGGGCTGGTTTTCTGGACCTGAATTCTTTCAGCCTAATTATGTTATGGAAAATTTTTCTGTCCCATTCAACTATAATAGAAGTTTTTGATAGGTAAAGTATTCTGAGTTGATGTCTATGGTTATTTAGAACCAAGAATACTTTGGTCCAGGCTCTTCTTGCTCTCATAGTTTGCTGTAATCATGATGGATTTTCCTTTATATGTGACTTATTGTTTTTCTGTTGCAGTTTTCCATATTGTCTCTTTGTTCTGTACATTTAGTGGTTTTGCTATGATATGGTGTAGGGATTTCTTTTCTGGTCCTGTCTATTTGGGGTTCTATGTGCTTCTTGTATGGTATGTGTATGGGTGTGTCTTTCCTTACTTCTGGGCACTTTTCTCCTACAGTCCTGTTGAGGATCTGGTCAGTCCTGTTATCCTGACATTCTTCCTTCGTGCCTGTGCTGCGTACATTTGCTCTATTCCTGGTATCCCACATATCTTCCATATTCCATTCCTGTGTTTTCTTATTTTTTCATAATCTTTGCTTTAGCCGTCTAATTCTTCAAATTTATCATCCAGTCTTGATATTCTGTTCTGTGTTTCATTCATTCTATTGGTGAGAATTTCTCTTGTCATTTCAAATTGACTTGTTCAGTGTTTTACTTCCTTCTTCATTTCAGTCTGAGTTTTCTTCAATATTTCTATCCCTTTTGTCAATTCAGTCAGTAAGGAGTTTATCCCTATTTTCTTTTAATTCTTTGATTTGCTTGTATGTGTATGTGTGTGTTCTTTAAATTTGTTGAATTCTTTGATCCTGTTTATGATTGTTCTTTTAAATTCTGGGTCTTGTGTTATGTCTAGGGGATTCTCATTGTGGAACTCTTCTATAGGACTGGTGGTGTTTGGTGTGGACATATTATTTTGAGCTTTTCATAGTATTATTTTTTCATTGTGGTTTTGGCACATGGAATCATTTTGTTGTCAGTGATTCAAGTGTGAAACTCAAGCCATCCTTTGTTGAGTTGAAGTCTGATTCTATTTTGTATAATTGATGTGCCTTGGTTGTTTTCTTATTGGGTATGAAAAGCTGGTTGGTATAAGCTTCCGGTTGTCTCTTTTGATTTTATATTGGAGGGACCAGATGGCTCTAGCCCAGCTACTCCAGAGTTCCCACAGGAGCCCAAGTCAGGCACCAATTAGATGCTCTCAGGCTTCTTCCTAAGGTCTTAGCCTAAGCAGGCAGGGCCCAATTTGGGAAGCTTGCTAGGCAGAGGCTGGACTCAGATGTTCTCAGGCAGTCTTCAAAGGTCTAGCCTTTACTAACAGCAGAGAAGCTGAGCCCTGAAGAAGTGGGAGGGGCTGCAGATAGTCACAATGTAGGGGGAGGGCCACTGCATGATTTGAAGAGCCCAGCCACTGAGAACTAAGATGGTATTCCAGAGATCCAGGGTGCTAAGAGAAAAAGCGGGCCAGTGCCCAAGGCAGGGAAGAAGGCTGGTCTCAGGACTCCAAGGCAGGGTGGGAGGGGGGAGAGCCAGGACAGACGGGGGGTCTCAGGAGTCCAGAGGCAAGCTGAGGGTGGAGACCACCTGTGAACAGTCTAACAAGCAAGATTGAAAACTTGAGCTGGTCTGAGTACAAGGGCTCAGGACACAATGGGCAGGTCTGGATCAGGAAGGTAGTCCAGAGATCTGGGGGGAGCTAAGAGAAAGAGCATGCCTGTGCCCAAGGCCAGAAGGGAAACAAGACCGAATTTTCAAATAAACAAAGTTCTTTTGTTCAAAGGAATTTCCACGGGGAAGACTAAATAATGTCTTTGTTTTTATTTTATGTGTATGAGTGTATTTCTTGCATGTGTGTGAGTATACCTGTGTTGTGCAGTGCCCAAGGAGACCAGAAGAGGGCATCAGATTTCCCTGGAACTGAAGCTAGAGACAGTTGTTTGTCATCATGTGAGTGCTGGGAATCGAACCCAGGTCCTCTGCAAGAACAGCCAATGTTCTTAACCGCTGAGCCATCTCTCCAACCCCAAGTAAATAATTTTCTAAATGATTAAAACAACTGGGGCTGGAGAGATGGCTCAGCAGTTAAGAGTACCAACTGCTCTTGCAGAGGACCCAGGTTCGATTCCCAGCACCCACATGGTGGCTAAGAACCATCTTTAAGCCAGGCATGGTGGCACACACCTTTAATCCCAGCACTTAGGAGGCAGAGGCAGGTGAGTCTGTGAGTTCAAGACCTGCCTGGTCTACAGAGTGAGTTCCAGGCCAGTTGGGGCTATAGGGAGACCCGATCAAAAAAAAAAAAAAAAAAAAAAAAAGAACTACTAAGCACTTGCTTCAGATTCTTTGTCATTGTGCCTAGTTTGGTAGCCTCCCTGCAGCACAACAGCAAGAGGGAAAGCTGTAAAAACCCACTTGCAGGTACAACAAGGCCACAAAGTACCAAGAATGAACCATAAGAAATGTTAAAGAAATATGTGGCAAAAATAACTGACATCATCTTTTCCGAAGAACATAAAGGAAGACCAAGATAAATGGCAATGATTTAAGAACTATCAATTCTTCACAAATTAAAATCTAAATGCACCACAATCTTAGTTGAAATCTCAAAAAGATATTTTATGGAATGTCCTAATTTAATTTGTAAATTCATGTAGAATAAGCAAGAAGATCAAAAGACGTTTTTGGTAATGAAGAGCAAAAAGAAAGTTGCACTGGCCAGAGATAGAGATCACCCCGCATCTGCAGTTAGACGCTGTGGCTGAAGTCTAGGGAGGAAGAACAACAAACTAACCCGGAGGCAATGAAAGCGCCCTGAGTGCCTTGAAGGTCTTATGGAATGTTCTGTAAGCGCTGCTATTGCCAGAATCTATGACCTGCCCTTGATGAAGCACTGTGGGTAACAAGGGGAGAGCTTCCTGAAGGATTAAAAGAGCTGGGCTTCTCTGCAGCAGAGCAAGCATACACTTATTCGCAGTCACACCCTTATAAGTCCCCTGCTGCATGTACAGATAAGTTTGAAGGCTGGCACAGGTGGGTTACCAGGTTTTTTTTGTTTGTTTGTTTGTTTGTTTTTAATGTGTATGCGTGTACTGTCTGCATGTAGGTCTGTGCACCCGTGTCATGCAATGCCGCGGAGGTCAGAAGTGGGTGTCGGGTTCCCCTGGAACTGGAGTTAAAGACAGTTCTCAGCCGCCATGTGGGTGCTGGGGATCGAACCCGGGTCCTCTGCAAGAGCAGTAGGCGCTCTTAACCGCTAGGCCATCTCTCCAGCCCCGGGTTACCAGGTTTTTAAAGTTCTGCATTGCCATGTGAGCCCTGAGGAAAGACATGAAGTGTTCCTGAATAACATGAGCTGAGGAGAAGATTCTAGGAGGGAGGGGTGTGAGCAGCTGAGGAACTGGCTGTTTCAGAAGGATTCAAAATGTGCACTACCCACAGTGAAGGCTCCTTTGAGACTAGTAGGCATGTGGGATGTCACTGCTTGCCCTCTAAACTACTGTCTGGCAGCCTCTCCTGTCACAGGATGGTGTGTGTGTGTGCGTGTGTGTGTGTGTGTGTGTGTGTGTGTGTGTGTGTGTGTGTAATTTGTGTGTGTGATGTGTATATGCCTGTGGAGTTAAGAGGTCAATGTTGGGTGTCTTCTACTGATCTCCATCTTTCTCTCTACTCACCAGTTGGCTAGACTGGATGACCAGTGAGCCCTAGGGTTATTTCTATATCCACCCTCTCCTCAAGAACTGAGTTACAGGCGTTAGCCACCACTCCCATCTTTTTCATGTGGGTACTGAGGATCTAAACATGGACATTGTGCTTGGGGGCAAGCACTTTGCCACTAAGCCATCTTTCTAGCCCTAAGAAAATGGAATTTTCCAGTCTGCCCTTTGTACCATACAACTGACCTGTGAGATTTGCCCAACAATGCCATGGCAATTTATAAATGTTTTACCCCTGAGGAAACACATTCAAAAACATAGGGTCACTGCTCACAGTCACCCTGCTCCAAGGTTTGCCTGCAGAGCTGGGGCAGTTCCACCCACCCAGGACTTTGGTCCACGATCACACATTCCCACGTCTCTTCACAGAGCTATGTCTTTCTATTAAATAAAGTCATTCCAATTCTCCAACATACATGAATATCAACAACGTTCACTTGCTGGCTGGGTTTTCTTTATCCCCCACCAAACATGGGATTTTGATATTTCTCTTAGCTTCTGATTTCTAAAATAGAAAGCTGCAAAATAAGCTCTTAAAAATTTTCATTTGATCCCAAAAGAAAGTCATTTCATGCATGTTTCATTGGAGCTGCAGAGGAGGGACCCCTGAAAGGCAGGGCTGTTTCATTGCTGTCTGTCCCCATCAGTTTAAATTAGCAAGAAAAATGTTTGCATGCAGCCCTGGCCAAGGAAGCAAATAGGCAACAGGAGAAAAGCTCTCCCCCAGAGAAGAGAAAACGCAGTACACTAGCCACAGTTTAATAAGGTGACAGTAGTATAATCTGCTAGCTAGAGATTATACTACTGTTGGCTCTGCAATTAATGGCTATTGCAGAGCCAACACTGGAAAAGTTGATAAGCTCCTCTCCTTAGGGAATAGTAAAACATTATTCCTGTATTTTAGCATCAAAGATGGTTGAAATGGAGCCATTCTTTGTATTCTACACATTGTAAGTATCAATTGCAGCATAAGGGAATGTGGATGGCATTACTGAAAAGAATGCTTTTGAGTATGAGAATAGTGCTCTTTCTTTCTCTGTCTCTCTATTCTCATTCTCTGCTTTTCCAAAAAATTTATTTCAGTGGCATTTGAAATAAAACATAGCATGAAGGAGATAGACAATAACGCATATGGCTGCACCTCTTTTGTTCTTTGGGACTTACACTCTGAAGGCACCTTATACAGAAGGGAGGATGCAAAGTCCTAGAGATGAAGAACAGCTCTCCAGACACCTTCCCCAGGTGGGAGGAAGACAATCCTGAAGGCCAAAAAAAAAAAAAAAAAACAGATTCATACATGAATATCATCTGTGGCATAGGATATTCAAGGGCTTTCTTTCAAAGGAAAGCCATTTGAATTAAACATACCTTGATCATTTCATAAATAACAGGGCCTTGGAGCTGGAGAGATGGCTCCGCAGTTGAGAGTACTGACTGCTCTTACAGAGAACCCAGGTTTGATTCCCAGAACCCATATGGTGGCCAACAACTGTCTGCAATTCCAGTTCCAGAAGATCCAAACATCCTCTTCTGACCTCTGTAGGTGTTGGACAACACACAGGTGTACTTACTTTTATGCAGGTGATACGTTCCTGTGCATAAAAATAAAAATAATAAATATTAACAAAAAAAAAAACCAACGGGGCCTTGTTAAATAGAAACCAGGTCACCAACTTGATTCAGTAATGAGCCAGCCTTTCATCCTTGGGCCTTCTATCTGGGGCGTGCTAGACACTGATCCCTCACGTAAATATACCACGTGTTTCTCCTCACCTCCCATAATCACATCCACCAAATCTGCCTTCTTCATATCTGTCATTAACAATCACCCCTCCCCACACCATACTTTCATTTATAGGTTTTGTGTGCTCAAATGAGACTATATTATACGTATGTCCACGCGCATGCTTTTGAGCGAGTCAACACCACAGCTTATGCAAAGCTCTCAGTTCTATATCAGACATGGGGGGAGATGAATTCACCTGTTCATTCACAAAACACTTCTGTAACCCATCAAGGACATTTTCTTTTTTTGAGCTCTCACTGTACACGAGTTTCTGAGGAAATACTGCCCAAGCTTGTGGCAGACTACTTCTGAAAAAATCAGCTTAAATTCTGCTGCTTTTGCTTGACTTCCAAGTGTCAGTTCTCAAGCCCAAATCACCACGAATGTAAATAGGTTTGCTTCAACTTAAAGACCTTTAGGTCAGAGCACCCATCATTAACAGGAGTTAAACTCCAGTGAGTGGCTCTCATGTCAGAAAACTGTTTAAGATGAAATTTCGCAGAGAAGGACAAAGATGGTGGAAGGAGGCATGCCCTGGCAGCTAGCCTTAGGGTCAAGGGGCTGAGCACATGTGCCGGACCTTCTGAGAAACCTCATTGCTCAAGGTGACTTCTTCCCTAACCCTAGGTGCTTCTATACGGATCTAAAAACACTGAACTCAGGAACTTGGCTAGTAAGAAAGAAAATAATTGGAAAGCCAAGATGGTGACAATACGACTGCTGGCACCAAAGAATTGGTGGTAGCAGAGGCAGCCCTCAGCACAGAGATTTAAACAGGACTCTGGGCTTCCTCATTTTATTAAGACCCTTGGTTATTCCATGTGGATCTTAAAAGTCTAAACTCAGGACTTGGCAAGTAAGAGGAAAAATAACTGGGGAATCAAGATGGCACCCAAAGCCTCACCCGCCTGCCCACCCACTCACCCAGGGGTGAGGGAGCCTGAGTGGGTGCAGCCAGATGGGAGTTGTGACCACCCACTATGCTGCACCCCAGTACATTTCCCTTACCAGGGGTTGGGCCTGCCCCCAACCACTGCATCACACACCGTTGGCTAGGTTGGCCAGCAGCAGCATCCAGTGCCTATCAAAACCTGGCCACAATCAGTAACAACAGTAGGAACCTGAGAAGTCTACAGACTGCTGCAAATTTGCTAGAGGACACTGGTGTAAAGCTGTCATGTGAACTTGTGAAACATCCCAACTACGACTCTGACCGTCTTGGACTGGAAGCCCGTGAAGAAGCAACTGCTGCCTATGAGGACCTAGCTTCTGCTTTTACCCACAGTAAGATCCTGTGGAGAATCAACCTGTTGCAGAATTCCTCAGACCACAGTGGGGTGAGTGTGCTGAGTGAGGCCCAGTGTGCACAGCCAGTGTGTAATCTGCGTGTACTCAGGCTGCAAACAATTTAACTTGAAGGCAGAATCTCAAGCACTTTGGATCTCTGAGGGAGAAATCCCTACTTGAGAATCCTAAAGAGTGTGTGAAAGAAACAGAAAACAAGTGTGAAAACTCCATTCCAAGAAACCTGGCTATATTCTGACCCAGAGCCACATACGAAGGAAAGGAAGTGGGGTACTACTCTGGCCCATCCGTGCGTAACAATTATGGATCACTGACATTGTAATGAGATATGACTTCTTTGGCACCAAGTTCAAATGTATTGCATGAGAGAGATAGGGTTTTTCATATGCTAATAGAGAGCATGAAGTGAGGAGGACTGGGGGGGTAGACAGAAAGGTAAGTGGAGATGGGAGAGGGGGTCAGAGTATGATCAAAATACATCATATGGAATTCTTGACAATAAAATAAGAGCCTTCATCTGGGGAGAGGCACAGTGGCCTGTTCCCATCATTCTTGGGAAGACGGGAGGGGAACTCGTTAAGAAGATGCACTGGGGAGACCATTCAGCTGGTTTTAAATCCTAGCCTAGCCACACCCTGTGTGTGGCTAGCCGCACACTCAGCTTGTCCTTTTGTAGAACAGCCTCTCAGGGCTGGTCAGAGTGATTAGTGAAGGGCTATAAAGACGACAGACAGAATAGAACCAGGTATTAGTTCTAAGTAGATATTTCCAAAAAATGTTCTCAGTTCTTTTAAATTTTTCTTGCAGCTATCAGATTTTTAGGTAGATTTTACTATCGTTGGTGGTACATGTCAGTAATTCCAACTACTCAGGAGGTGGTTTGAACCCGGAAACTTAATAAGACCCTGTGTCAAAATAAAAAAAGAAGAGGTCAGGATAGAACTCAGTAGTAGAGCACTTGAAATCTCCCAGAGTGCATAGCTTTTTCTGTCTGTTGCCAAACAGAAAAAGTCTCTTTCCAACAGAATAAAAATCTGGAAAAGCAATTACTACACTAATTTTTTAAATCTTGCTGAAATATCCTTAGGGCTACCAATGGAATTCTTAGGGGTTGCAAGGTAATTTCACCCTGCCTCCTGGGTCATCGTATTTGATACTTAACCTTAGTTACATAATTATTTGTGAAACAAATCTCAATCTTCTAACCCTCATTTGCCTCCTAAATTTAAACTCATCCATAGGGTCCCAGTCACAGAGTACAGGATTTCTTTCAATAGGAGTAAGAAATAGACTTATACTTGGAACAGTTTAAATTTTAGAGAATCACGTTAACATTCTTTCCACTTTTAATTCAGTCCTTTAAGTTCACCATAATGTGGAGTGATTGTTTCTGTTGTGGTCAGGATCTGAGTATTTAGTTAAATAGCAGCCAGGTCAATGCGATCATATAAAGTATGTGATTGTCAAGATGACGTCTACGTGTCCACGTTTGTGGAGTTAGGTGCTGTTGTTTTGTCTTTTGCCCTTGATCATTCTCGTAGTCCCTTCACTCTAGCTCTTCGTTTTCTCTTAGACGGGATTGTTATTGTTGTCTCATGTCAGGTCTCCCCATCCATGCTCTCCACCCCAGGACACTTTCCCATATTCTTCTCTGACATTCCCCGTCTGATGTTTCATGCAGCAAGAGGGTGAAAACCCAGCTGTGCTGGCTCAGCCCAATGGCTTGATATAATTTAACTCTGATTCTCTGCTTGGCAGAAACCAGAATCCAGCCAGGCCCCATGTTGAGAGGCAAGAGTCCATCCAAGTTGTTCTCCAGCCAGCCTGCAGCATCCATTCTGCATTGGGGGGGGGGGGGGGGTTCCATCGCCATTTTGTCTTCTGAGCATTGTAAATCCTCTCATCTTGTTGAATCAGTACGGAGGATTCTAAGAGTGTCTAAGAGTAATGACAGCATCCACCTCTTCCCCTTCACAGACTTCCTTCCCACAGATTCTGAAGAGAATAGTTGAACTTGCAGAATTAGAACATTAAACTAGAAAGAATTAAGTACCAAAGACAAGGCTAGAAAGAGACATCAGAACACTTTAAACAAGGGTTTAATTGTTGAGCACCTACAGAGCATCAGGAACTCTACTGGAGGCTGAATTAACATGATGGGTACAGCAATTCCTTGTCCTAAAGGGAAGAAGACAAACAGGTTATAGTCCATGTGATGCGCACAGCAGAAGGGAGTACCTGGCGCAATCAGGCAGGAGAGAAGGTGCTTCTGCTAAGCCAATGAGTGACGCTTAGAGGAAGGCAGGTTCTGGAGAAGAAAGTAAATTGAGAGAAGCAATGAAATCCCAACACAAAAAGATACCAGGGTCAGGATATAAAACGTTTTGGTTTTTTATAAAACTTCCAAAATAAGTGAAAATGCTAAAAGAGACAGTGCTATGAAAACCAGTCATTCAGTTCACGGAAATGTAAACATTCAACCCTAGACATTTAAAGACAGCGTTAGTGAAAAGCTTGGCTCTGCAACTCCCTCACAGTCCCATAAAATTAAGAGCATGCTTTAGAAACATGTTATTAGAAGGCCTCTGCGAGTTTGGGGGAAATAAAAATCAATTCTAATGTTGCGTGGTTGGTTTCCCTTATTCTGTGTTCTTTGCTATATGCAAACTACATATTTTCATTACCTATAAGAATATTCTTTTCTCTGTTGACACTCCAGCTGGCAAAAGAAGAGACTAAAGAAAATGTTGGCTACTCAGATAGAATTGTGAATTCTGTTATTGCACAAGGAGGCAATAATAATAAAGAAAAGAGTAGGAATGGTTCTGTTTATTAATGTTTACTATGGGGACTGGAGAGATGGCCTAACAGTTAAGAGTGCCGACTGCTCTTGCAGAGGACCCAGGTTCGATCCCCAGCACCCACATGGCGGCTGAGAGCCGTCTTTAACTCCAGTTCCAGGGGAATCCAATGCCCTCTTCTGACCTCCACAGCATTGCATGACACAGGTGCACAGACCTGCATGCAGACAGTACATTCATACACATAAAGAATAAAAAAATTTTTGAAAATTAATATCAAAAAATGTTTACTATGTGCTATACATCATGATGGGCATTTGGCATGGCTTAACTCACTCTTCATATCAATCCAATTAAATGGAAATTTTTATTATACTCATTTTAAACTAATAGCTAATAAACAATGGCACTAATTTTCCCAAGAACATGAGGGTAGTAAGTCAAGGATTCATATTAAGTCCAGGTCTATTGGAGCCCAGAACCCACTGAACAGTACCACTGTCCAGAACAGCTTTTTGTACTTTCCCTTTAAAAGCTAAAACAGAAAGCTCTTTATTATTGCTTTCCCTCCATTGCACATCCTTTCTTTAATACAGCCTTCATGTACCTGATTACAGATTATCAAAAGGCTATGGCATACATAGATATTTTTGCTGTGATATATGTGTCATATGTCATGTGTGTTTTGCTTGGACATATGAAATAAATCCTTTTTTCACAATCAGGAGGAAGAGAACAGAATATTTTGCCAACTGAAATAGTTGTAACAAATGTATATTTAACACTCACCACATCTCACACCTGATAAGAGAAGTAAATTCTGGATTAAATCCCACATCTGGCTGGGCATGTAATCTCAGCATTTGGGAGGTAGAAGCAGTCCAAGGCCATTCTCAGATCCATAATGAATTCAAGGCCAGAGTGGACTATAGCAGACCCTGTCTCAAAAAGAAAGAAAAGATAAAAGAAAATGAATCCACATATATTGGGTCTGGGCTCAGGAACTTTTTTCTCATTATAGCAATAAGGTCTTCCAACACCCAGTTCACTCTGATTTTGTGAAGATCAGAAGAAACACTTGTTTTGAAGTCAACTGATGCCTCTATTCTCTATGGATTTCATGAATTTTGTGTGTCCACTGTGCATTAGGTCCACTGTGTGTAATCCTTGCCATAAGTCTAAAGGACAACTACCATTGCACCCAGCTACATAACAGTGGGAACTGAATCTCAAAAAAAATTAGATAACCCTCTTCTCAGGTCTCCTGGCCAGGAAGGGATGGACCCAGTTGTGCAGTTGGATCTCCAAGGTTCCAAGAAATACACGTAACTTTCACAATGTGTCATCACCTGCTTGTCTCCTTGACTTTGAGGAAAAAGAGCAAACCACATTCTAACATGGTGTCAGTATGTGTTCTAGTTGGCTTTCAATCACTGTGATGAAACACTATGACCAATACCAACTTGGGTAGGAAAGGGTTTATTCAGTTTACATCTCCCAGGTAACTAACAGTACATCACTTAGGGAGCCCAAGGTAGGAACTCAGGGCAGGAACCTGGAGGCAGGAGCTGAAACACAGGCTATGGAGGAACACTGCTTACTGGCTTGCTCCCCTGGCCAATGCTCAGCCTCCCTTTTTTTCTTTCTTTTTGAGACAGGGTCTCCCTTTATCTCAGCTGGCCTGGAGCTCACTTTATAGACCAGGCTGGCCTTGAACTCACAGAAATCTGCCACCTCTGCCTCCCAAGTGCTGGGATTACCGGCCAAGCCTGCTTTCTTAGACAATGTACAACAACCTCCCCAGGGGTGGCACCACCCACAGTGGGCTGGGCCCTCCACATCACTCAACAATCAAGAAAATAGCCCACTGGCCAATCCAATGGAGGCAATTCCCCAACTAAAGGCTCCCTCAACCCAGGAGTGTCAAATTGGCACTAAAGCTATCTAGGCCTGGGTGTGGTAGCTCACACCTTTAATCCTAGCATCCAGGAGGCAGAGGCAAGCAGATCTCTGTGAGTTCAAGGCCAGCCTGGTCTACATAGTGAATTCCAGGACAGCTGGGGCTACAGGGGAACCCTGTCTCAAAAAGTCCAAAAAAAAAGCTATCTAGCACAGTTGACCCCTTGTCAACTTGACACACAAACACATCACTATTAAGCCATAAGCTTTCCATTTCTTATCCCCAAGGTGTGATATTAATATTAATATCACAACATAGGAGAGTACAACCTTAAAAGTCTCACAGTGCAGCCAGGCTTGGTGGCACAGGCCTTTAATCCTAGCACTTGGGAGGCAGAGGCAGGCAGGTGGATCTCTGTGAGTTCAAGGCCAGCCCGGTCTATAGAGTGAGTTCCAGGACAGCTGGGGCTACAGGGAGACCCTGTCTCAAAAAGACCACAAAACAAAAAGTCTCACAGTCCTTAAAAAAACTGAAACTTAAAAGTTCAAAGTGTCTCTTAACTTGTGGGCCCATGAAAAATTAAAAACAAGTACTGTTTTATTTCAAAGGGAAGAATCAGGCACACTTGAGCAAAACGTTAGTCCAGCAAAGTAGCTCAAAGCTGAGCATCTGGGATTCAGTCACAATCTGGGCTCCAAGGGTTTCGGCAGCTCCACTTCTCTGGATCTGCCGACCACAGGACGCATCGCTCATCACACACACAGCCGGCCCAGGCCAGCTCCATTCCACACCTGCTGCTGCTCTTGGTGGTCATCCCATGGTCCTGGCATCTCCAAAAATCTGGGGTTTCCACTAAAACCGAGGCTGCTCCTCCACCAGTGGGCTCTCTGGCCTCTCGCAGTGCCAACCCTCCCTGCCCTCTGTGACCCCTTCACTGTTTCAACACCAAAACCATATAGGAGACTTTTATATATCACCAAGTCCTGCTTCCAGCATGAGATGGAGGCTCAATCCCCCATTGGACCACAGCTTCTGTGTGCTGACTCTGAAGAAATTCTTCCCAGAAGATTTCACCACAGTGATGCTGGTCTTTTGTTACAGCTGATTTTTCAGCCCCCACTAACCAGCATCAGTTGTCCCTGTAAAGCAAAAGTTTCACTTCAGCTTCTGGTCTCTTCTTAATCACAACTGATTCTTCAACCTCGGCTGAGCAGAACCCGCAGATTCTCAATTCAGAACATCATACAAACGTCCCTGATGGTCTCCACTTCCCTTTGAAGCTTCCCAAGCCAGGCCTCCATCATATGCAACTCTTTCTGCGTAACTGCTCCAAGTTCCAACAGCAACAAACTCTAGCACCCAAGGGCCTTTCCAGCCCAAAGTTCCAAAGACTTCCACAGTCCTCCCAAAACACCAAGGTCAGGTCTGCCACAGCAATCACCCACTCTCTGCTACCAATTTCTGTTCTAGTTTGCTTTTAATTGCTGTGACAAAACACTCTGAACCAGCACCAACTTGGGGAGGAAAGGGTTTATTTTTCTTACATCTCCCAGGTTCATCATTTAGGGAACCCAAGGTAGGAACTCAGGGCAGGAACCTGAAAGCAGGAGCTGAAGCACAGGCCATGGAGGAACGCTGCTTCCTGGCTTGCTCCCCTGGCCCATGCTCAGCCTGCTTTCTTATAAAATACGCAACAGGGGCTGGAGGGATGGCTCAGCAGTTAAGAGCACCAACTGCTCTTGCAGACGACCTGGGTTTGACTCCCAGCACCTACATAGCAGCTAAGAACAATCTTTAAGCCAAGCCAGGCATGGTGGTACATGCCTTTAATCCTAGCACTTGGGAGTCAGAGGCAGGCAAATCTCTGTGAGTTCAAGGCCAGCCTGGTCTACAGAGTGAGTTCCAGGCCAGCTTGGGCTATAGGGAGACCCTATCACAAAAAAAAAAAAAAAAAACACAAAACCCTGCCCAGGGGTGGTAATGTCCACAGTGGGCTGGGTCCTCCCACATCACTCAACAGTCAAGAAAATATCCCACAGACATGGCCACAATAAGTAACTGATAAAAGGTTTGGGGTGCAGGAGGGTCACCAGCTCATCTTGTGTCAGCTGTTCACTGTACGTCACTCAGAAGCACTCTTAACCTTGATAGTAATATTGTAGTGGCAAGAGTCAAAAACCTCAGCCATCCATGCCTACCTTCTCAATTCTACCACGTTCAGGGAGGAACAATAAACCAAAGCGTTCTGAATGTCATTGTTGCTGAGGAGCTTTGCATTTGACTATTTAGAGGATGTGAGGAAAGCAGGTGATTTGGGAATAGAGTGGTCTGTTTTAGACAGATTTAAAGAAAAATAGAATCTCTGTCTCTATTATAAGACAAGCTAGCCAGACAGACTTGGCTCATAAGCAAGTATTAGAAGGGGAGAGAGAGGTCTTGGCTTTGAGTCGGCACACTGACAGTCAGGTGAAAGAAGGGCCACATTTTACATCCTCTCCCCTGGTGACTGTCTGTGCTATAATTCCACTTATATCTGAGAGTAGATGTGCAGAACTAATAAGGGGATGCTTTTATATAGTGGCTCCAACATAATGAATATCTTTTGCTCTTGAACAACGAATCCGTATTTCAAACTTTGTGAGTCGTGTTGAGTTTAACAAGCTTGGACAAGCTCTAACTGTTCCATGTCCCAAGGGTTCTCCTTCACTTGTCTTTGTGATGTTTGCAATAATGACAGTGTCCCATCTTACTCCTTGTGTGAGTCATTATCCTGTCTGCCCTTCACTGACGCCCTATTTACAGGATCTAGCATGTCATGTACCTTAACGGCTGAGGATGCCAAGTTCAGAGAGCAGCTTGCTCAAAGCCACATATACCATAAGAGGAGACAAACTAAACTCTCTGATTTCAAATCCCATATTCTTCCATGCACTGCTGGAAATAATCCTTTTGTGCAAGCCAATATATACCATGAAACTGTTATCAATACTAAGAAAGCCTTGATTTTCATGTTGTCACACAGAGGTCAAACCCATGATAACAACTAATAAGTGGTCATTCTCATCTCTTCTTCCACATCTGTTTTTCATTCAAGCAAAATCAGCTCAGCAAAGATCCTCCAATTGACTTTACTTTTTTATACATCAGAATCTTGAGGCCAAGAGTATAAGAAGTCATTTTGCACCGGGTGTGGTGGTGCACGCCTTTAATCCCAGCAGTGGGGAGGCAGATGCAGGTGGATCTCTGTGAGTTCAAGTCCAGCCTGGTCTACACAGCAAGTCCAGGTCAGCTGGGGCTACAGGGAGACCTTGTCTCAAAAAGACCCCCGAAAAAAGTCATTTTGCTGTAGCTCCCACCTGTCAAAGCCCTCAAAAGGAAAGCCGAGGAAGGAAAAATCTGTATTCATGAGAAGGAAGGTAGCTAGGAGCTTCAAATACTAAATCTTATTCATAACTTTTTAAGATTGGAGATAAAACCCCTTCTCTAATTTTGTCCAATGTGAAGTATAAAAAAGAACTTCCTTAAAGCCAGGTAGAGAGGTGGCTGACTAGCCTGGATTGACACGGACAGAGGAATAGCAAAGAATTCAGTCCACCTGGGTCCTCCACTCTCCAGATCAAGAAAGCATGTAGCAGGGCAGCATCCATAATCAGACTTCAGGCTCATCTCAAACACAAACCGTTGGGTTTGGGGTTTTTCTCAGGCTACATGGTTTTCTTAGAGAAGTATTTCATAGTCCCCAGAATGAAGCATCACTCTTCCCATCCTAGCTGCCTCTTGCTCAGTGCACACTGCTAAATGGAATGAAACAATGTCCTCCAGAGCTTTCCAAACTTCCTCCCTCTGCTCATCAAGAAACTCAGTTGATTCCTAATCCAAATAAGTCGAAGGAGGCTTGGGGAGGTTTCATGGGGTGGGGATGCATTGAAAGCCAGGTTTCTACACAGGTGACTTTTCATCATGCCTTTTGGGCCCTCACAGCCAGGCTGAACTTGGCCACAGAGTACCAGGAAACAGTGGTTGAGGCCACTTTCCGTGGGAGATCCCTGAGCTGTGGAACAACAGCCAGGTGTGTGTGTGTGTGTGTGTGTGTGTGTGTGTGTGTGTGTGTGTGTTGAGCTCTGGCTTCTGTATCCATGTTTTGTTTCTCTTGACCGCATATTGCTTTCCTCAACCCTACTTCCAAAGAAAACTAGGCTGTCTGGCTCTTGGAGGTGCCGCCTTGCTTCCTTTGGGATGTTGCTGCCAACAATGTTCACTATTTACCATCTTGTGGCTGCCAACAATGAAGACTGTGTTCTCATTGGCTGGTTTTGTCCTCCATACTTTCCTGCGAACCCGGTCCTCTCTGCTCCTGCAGATTCTATTCCTTTTGCCTTGCGTAGCACATCATCTGCTGCTGTGCATCTTTTCAATGCTCTAGTTCCCCTACTGTTGGCCATGTTTTCCCATATAGTGTGCCCTGTTCTTGTCTCTTTATCACATTTATCATCCAAGGAAATGACTCAGAAATGATCTAGATACTGCCACAGGGGCAGGAATGTGTGAGCATGTAGGTAAACTGCTCTTATTCTGACTGACTCAACATAAATTGAAAATTAAACAACATGAGTGCATTTATTTTATACCTCCTGCCATAAGAGAGGAAGATGAAAACAATATCATCCACCACAAACAGATGTTTCACAGGTTGAGACTGATAACACGAAAACAGACAGGTGTGTGCATACAGAAAGGTATAATCTAACTAACACACAGTGATGTTTCCACTGGACAGGATATGGTTGACAGACAGCTTTGCAAACACAGAGCCACCCACATTCTGTTTCCTCAACAAATAACAGGGAATTCCAGCTGTTTTTTTCTTCTGCTTTACCTGCCAGAGGGAAAGGAGCCTACAAAAAATTATCCACTTAATGCAAGATTACATACACAAATGCATACATTGCGAAGCATACATACATGAACATGTTTAATATACTTTTATGAAGGTATACATAGCTTCATAAATTTACATTTTTCTATACATATATCATAGTGTGTATCTATGACAACTATTTCTAAAATTATATATATATGTATAATATTAGACAACCGTTTCTAAAATACCAGAAAAATATATTCCTCTAAAGGAAATCCCTAGAAGTCTTGAAAAAAATCTTATTTACATAAAGTTCATTTCTTATTGAAGCCCCTGCATCTCTTGTAATGTATCTAACAAATTCCAGAACAAGCAAGATTCACAGAAACAAAAAAATGGAGTTATTTTTCTCCCCAATCACATAGTTTTGCATCAGTGTACTAAATAAAAATGAGACATATAGCCCAGTGTGGTGGCAAACACTTTTAATCCCAACACTCAGAAGCCTGCTCTACATAGTGAGTTCCAGGCCAGCTGGGGCTACAGGGAGACCTTGTCTCAAAAAGACAGACAGACAGAGAGAGAGAGAGAGAGAGAGAGAGAGAGAGAGAGAGAGAGAGAGAGAGAAGAATGTATAGAGAAGCTATGACAGAAATATGAAATAGGGAAATATCTGTCATTGTGTTTTAAGTAGGTTTTTTCATCATGTACAGGCCAATTAGTTATAAGGAGATTTACATATGGATTTCCAGCAGCTGCCCAAGGTAACAGTCCATGGAGGCATTCTGTGGGATCACAAAAGTGTCTCTGGAGTCTAGTTAATTTCTTGAAGCTTATTCAAAGAGTCTGGTTTGAACTATTTTTTTTTTATCTGCTCACAATGCACAGAATTACCTGTGATTTTGAGAACAAAAGTAAGTTTCTATTCTAAAACTGAAGTAACAAAAAAAGGAGCGATGCCTTCCCACCCCCCACTCCCTCTCGCCCAGCCATCATGCCCTCCACTGCCTTGAACACCCCCACCTGCCAGTGAGCACCTGGGGCCACCTACACTCAGGAGCCACAGGCCTGGTCCTCTACCCCTGCTTTCACATCAGTCCCATCAGGTCCCCGAGTTACACTGCTCTCACACCTGTCTGAGCCAGACAGTCTTCCCTGGGAAGATGCCTCACAAGTAGTCCCTGTGTCCTTAGCACTACTGGCAGCTTGTAGACACTGCACACAGGACAATATAGGTAAGGTCTGGAGTAAAATACCTTTGCCAAGTATTCTGTTTTGTTGAGTGTTAAACTAACCTGTCCGATTCTGTAACACAGGGCCCAGCCAACACCCAGTAGAATAATATATTTTCAGTGATTTCCAAAAATGGGCCGTGAAGCCGTCTGCCACATGGTTCATGTTTGCACATCTCCATATAGTTACGATTGCTGAATTTGACAGTATAACTCTGAATCTGATTAATTAAGAATGTGTAAAAACAAAGTTCTTGCATTATAGCTCGTTCCTTATCTTTGTGTCTTTTACTGTGATGTTGTAGAACTTGGATCATATGGAAAACTAAAATATTATGACACAATGACTGAAGAAGGTAAGAATGATTTTAGAATTGTATACATTGGCTTTTTCTTTTCCTTCTTTCATTTATGGTGTGTCTGTTGCTTGCCCATTTTTTAACATCTTTGTTTTCCTTTTTGCATGACCTCAGTGACATTGTGTGGTTTCTTATTAGTTCTGCATTTGTGTCTAGCTTCTGCCATTGTGTTTAGTTGGAATTGGAGACATGCAATACCATGGGTAATTATGTTATTCCATTCAAATGATACAAATCATCCTGATTATATAACACACTCACAGAAATGGTGTCAGCCGCGTAAACACAAGTAAACACCCACACATTCATTAGAACTTATCTCCCCATGTATATCTCGACCTTTTGAGGAATATATAATATTTATGAGTTACCAGACCATTTGGGGCTTTTACATGATTCTTGATGACAAGCAATCGGGGGAGCCCTGAAATATCTTTCAATGCAAGAAATTCCCTAATGTGTTGCATATCTTGCACTCAGCTTCCAGTATTTCTTAGTTGCCTCAGCTTGCCAAAGATCTCCTAGTTGCTTTGCATGCACGAAGTGAACGTCCAGACAGCCCTGGGGAAGAGAAGCCCCTCTCAGCCCCTCTCCACTCTGGCTTCTGTACACGATTGGGTACTTCTCCCTTGCTTTCCTGGGGTTTGGTTAACCAAGAAAACGTGGTTAAGACATCAGGCCCCTAAGTCGAGCCCTGTCAACGGCAGGAGAAGTGCAGACCCCTGAGCATTGAAAAAACCAAGGACAGGAGGATGACAGTAGAAATAAATCCCCTTCCACCAAGAAGTAGAAAGAGCACCTTCCACCTCAGAAGAAGGATCCCAGCCTGGACGTTGTTTTGAGTCTTAGCTTGGGAGGGAGCCTTTGTTGGCTTCTAGCCTGCCACTAGTCTCCACTGTCTCCTTTACAATACCCTGGCCACTGCCTGCCAGCCCAACTCCCATTTTCCAGGACACCTTCTATCTCCCTGTCACTTCACTGTCTCTTTCTTCTTCTGTTCTTTTTCCTTCCTCTTTTTCCATCTGAACACATGCTATCTGTACTTTCCCTTCCTTTTTCCCACTACCCTGGGCAGTTTGAGATCACATGATGATACAGCAGTGGTCTTTTCAATCTCATAATATTTCTTGATAATGATTGGGCTTTTGAAGTAAGAAAACAAAGTAAGAAAAGTACTGTCTGGAATAAGAACCAAGGCTGGTCCTTTGCAAGCTTGACAAATTGTGTTTGGGAGCCCCATGGGTCCCCTCTAACATTCTTTATTGACTTAATTTTCTTCCCTCACACTCTCCCCTCCATATCTTACTCTTGGCTGAACAATTTATCCCCATTATGGTGATAAGCTAAGACTGCCTTAGTATTTTGAAAGTGTGTTCTATGAAATAGTTTCATGGCATATTATGAGGTATATTTCAACAACTATAAAGAAAGAAAAGAAGTCAGGAAATAAGGAGAAAGGGAATGGGGAATACTTAAATAAACCAGAGGAGCTTCTGACAGATTTCTTTACCATATAACTGTTGGTCTTTCTTTCGCTGTGCTGATGATGCACCAGCCCATCTGTGCAGGGTTCTCAGACTTCTTTGATGAGAGAAATATTTCTTACATGGAACTTCTCTTGGGACCTCTGAAAGACAAAAATCTTCCAAACACACCCATCTGAAGTCCCAATCAAAGGACACCATGGAACAGTGGTTAGACATTCTCAGCTCACTTCTTTGGCAACTGCCTCCAGGACAAACCAGATTTGGCTTAAACCTAATTCTTGGATTCCATCAAAGACACTCAAAGACAGACTAGAATCCCCCCCCCCACCCATGTGAAATGGCCAGGCAATTACTTCACATTCTCAAGGGCCTCTCGCCTCTCACCTGAAAATATTTACGTGTGAATACAAGAAAATATAACAAAAATGAAGGCCTTTGGGGCACTAACTATGGGGCTGACCACCTTGGGACCACCTCTCCTTAGGCATCTTTACTGGTTTCCAATCGAGACTATCATTTGAGTAAGGCTTTACTGTGCTAGCTCATGTGATGAGTCATTATTTATAACTATGTCCAGGAATTCTCTAGACATGGTATGAGGTCAGCTGCTTTCAATGAATCCTTTTTTGCCCTCCTTAAATATATCAAATGGAAAGATTCCACCCAGATCCAAAGAGGAATGGAATGAGGATGTGAGGCTTATGGGATTTGTGATCTCTGCATCATCTCCCAGCATCGTGATCACACAAAGTAGATTTTACTGACGATGAGAAAAACCAAGGTTAACAAAAATATCTCAGTAGAAGAGAAAACCAAAGCTCAAGGGAGCAAAGCAGTTCACTCAGGAACACAGAGGTTAGAAGTGGTGATGTGGGACCTAAATTCAAGATAAGTCACCCAAAGCCTTGTCCTACAGTGGCACAACATCTCGATGTGCAAGGCGGCTCTGAGGAGCACTGCCACTCAAGTTTGCTTTAGTTCAGGGGGCAAAAATCTTAGTGTCCCCTACTGTCTTGGTTTCTTTTGTATTTCTGTAATAAAATACTCTGGCCAAAAAAAATTTTTTTTTAAACTTAAGGGAAAAAAGTTTTATTTCGACTCACAGTCCTCATGGCCAGGAAGTCAAGGCATCAAGAACTTGAAGGAACATCATCTCCACAGACAGAAAGCAGAGAGTATGAACATGTGTGCTCTGCTCCCTTTCTCCCTCTTATACTCCAGGATCCCATCCCAAGGGCTGGTGCCACACACAATGAGCAGGTCTCCTTACCTCAATTAATTCTAAGAAAGTAACCCTACAGACATGTCCAGAGACTAAATGGCCCCACAGACATGCCCAGAGCCTTGTCTAATAAGCAATTCCAGACCTTGTCAAGTTGACAGCCCTAACTAACCATCACCCATAAACGTAAGATCAAGAGTGTCACAGAGGGCTGGAGAGATGGCTTAGCGGTTACGAGCGCCGACCGCTCTTACAGAGGACCCGGGTTTGATCCCCAGCACCCACATGGCGGCCGAGAACCATCTGAAACTCCAATTCCAGGAGAACTCCAGTTCCAGGTGAATCCGACACCGTCTTCTGACCTCCATTTGCATTGCACGACATGGGTGCACAGACCTGCATGCAGACAGTACATTCAAACACATACAGAAATAAATAAAAAAAATTGTTTAAAAAAAAAAAGAGTGTCACAGAATGGTCGATGAACGTGGTGTTAGGGAGGGGCCAGGTCTCTGGAGGCCAGATAATCTTCCTGAGAATCCTGACTGCATATTCTTGGATAAGCAACTTCAAGTCTTTAAAGTTAATAGTTTCTCATTTGCATCTATCCAAATTTTGTATCATTTTCACATTAGATATTTCTCAATAAATAGATTATAACTTTTTTTCTTAATATTACCCTAAATACAAAAGTAGAAAGTTAGTTCAGGGCCCAAGAGATGGCTCGGCAGGTAATGTTCTTTCCACCACATCTAGAGACCTGAGTTCAATCTCCAGGACCAACATAGTAAGAGAGAACCACATGCCTTAGTGCAAGCTCCACCCTCAGCCCACCATACATACAAACACAAAATAAATAAATGTGAAAGGAAAAAATGTTCATTTAATGGTTTTTTTTTTTTTTTTGGTTGAACCCAAGGTCTCATCCATGAGACCTAACTTACCTACATTGCCCAATCACACTTTAAATCATGTAATGGATGGATTTAAATAACAGAAGTAGTCATTTTTCCCCCTTTGGTAATAAGCATTTTATAGAGACAGGTAGTGGCTCAACAGATACCTTGACTAACATTATTCAAAGCAGCTATGTATGGAAAAGGCTGTCTGCATCGTATTGTCCTGAATTCATTGCCTCCTAATAAGCCATTTGCAGAGGACATTATTTATTTCATTACTATTTTTGGAAAAATTAATAATTGTTCATTTCCATAAGTAAAAATAAGTTGGGAAAAGCTGTGATAGCAAGAGCAAAAATTATACTTTTTTCTTAATTCCGTAGTAACCAATAGCCCCCTTTACCAAGCCAAGACTGCCTGTCTTACATGAATCATGGGGTCCTAAATTAGACAGGTTAGATGAGTTTGAAAATCCTCATTATTTCAAAGAGACAAAAGCATGTAAGTCCAGTCAGCTATTCAATGCTCTTAGTTGCAATAAATTAACCCAGTTTACTATCAAAGAGATTTAGACTTCGGAATACAATTCACCAGTGCTTTCCTTTGCCCAAGATACATCCTCTAAAACTGAAGCCCAACTAAAACGAGAAAAAGTCCTTGGATTATCTGTGGCCTTTGCATTACATTTTAATCCTTGCTTGAATCAGTGAGACATTCCTATACACTCGTATGTCAGGCAGAATTTGTTCAGCAATCAAAAAGACTCCAAATTAAAGTGTCATAATCAGATGGAAGTATAGGGCAAGGAAGATCTGGTAGCTCTACAATAATCCAGAACCCAGGCTCCTTCCACTTGTCCTGCTGCTATTATACATAATGAACATAGGATGGTCCAAGTTGGCTGATGCTGAAGAACATTACATGGCAATGCCCTGTGTCCATATTGCAAATTCTACTATGTAGGAGATATATATACATAAAATTGATACCCAAAACAGAAACACCAGATCAAAGAATATATATACATATATATATATATATATATATATATATATATATTCATCAAGTTCTGAATGCACCAATTTATGCTTCCACTGGAAGTGCCTAAGAGAGCCTCAGAAGCAGATTTAAATAAATTATTTGAAAGAAGATGTTTCTTAATTTCATGACAAAGCAGATAAACTTTTGTAATAGAATACCTTCTAACTCACTTGTTTTAGAAACATGGATTTTTAACAGAATTGAGTTTTTAAAGCTAGTTTCAAAAGCTATGATTGAAGCGCTTGTCCTCTCCAAGTCAAGTGACAAGGCTGTTCCTCCTACACACGATATATCCAATTTCCACTGCAACATGTTCCTTGTTTAGCTCCAGACCGCTGACGTCCTTGGAGAAACTCTGCAAACATACTGTGAGCTACCTTTCTACCTTCTAGTGACCAAGGCAGGAGCCCCACTGTGCACAGACACCATTTCCAGTATCATGTTATGTTTTATTCATTCCAGTCATGGTTAAACTCATTCAGTCCAACCTTCCATGGCCAGGGGATTTTTCTGGCACTTGAACAGATGCTCTCTGGAAGGCTGGGCCTTATCCAGAAAACAAGTGTCTGAACTTAACATGTCTTCTTCAGAGATGTATTCTGACAAGGATCTCCCTAGGGCTGGATCTTAGGAAGACAGCAGCTTAGTTAATGTGTATAACCAAACTAACTAGCTAGTACCTAGCATCGGGTCTGTCAGAAAGACCAGCCACCTCTGCTAGTAAAGCTACCGCCCTCCTGAAGACCCGGACCAGGGAATTCTTCCCATGAGAATACATCCACTGTTCAAACTCATTGCATCTTATTTTCCTGATCTAAACTGTCATCAGTAAAAGAATGAAGATCGGACTTGGCAAGTACAGGCTAATTTGGCCATGCTGCATATGTAGAAGGTGTCAAATGGCAGCATCAGGAAAATTGTGAATACTTCTGTCTGTTTCTGGTATCCTTAAGAGCTGAAAATGTTAGGATGCCTTGCCTTCATCAGTCAAACTGAAATACTCTTAATCTAAACTAGTGATTCTTCTAACACAAATGAATTACCAAAAAAAAAAAAAAGAAAGAATCAGTTTCTGCAGGATGCTGCCACGTTCAGTTAAACTTGGTAAGTTTCCCTCATGATTAAATTTGAAATGAATGGAATCGTCTCATTTCAGGCTTGGGCCTCTGTGTCTTTCGACCTGGCATGTCCTGGCATTTCTGCTGCAAATCACATTCAGACCCATGAGATTTTCAGTTATCAGGCTGCAGCGTGAAGTAGAGGATTAAAAACAGAGTACTCATTTGCAGAGACATACTCAGAGCCCAAGTCTTGACAAACTTACTATCAGGATATCTTTGGGTTAAATGTTGGCAGGTCTTGGGCAATGTGGCCTACTTTGTTAGTGGTGATCTTTATCCTCTGATCTTTTAGATATCTCTAAGACCCATGGGATGGAAACAAAAGGAAGATTTTGCAGCTTCTATCTGTAGGCCCCACCTGGCTCAAACTCCAAACCCAGGATCAGACTTCCTGGAGGTTTTCTTTTCATGAGCCATTTGTATCTCTATCTGAGAACTAGAAATAGTCACAAAATGAAGTTCCTAAAATAACAGCAGGTTCAGCTCTCCAGCCACATGAGCTCAGCTGCAAACTGGCCCTTCTTCTGAAACAGTATGTTCTACAATCGCAAACATTAGGAATTTGGGGTTTGTAAACTTACAATTTTGCTTGAACCTGACAGCTCTTTTCAAAGAGTCTCAAAGCAGACAAAATAAGCTTTTAGTGCTACTAGTCTGCCGAGGCTCCAGCAACATGGCCCTGGGCTTTCCTTCCTTCTTACCACTTCCTCCCTGACAAAATACAAAGATTCAAGCTCTCCCCAGCACACCCACTAACATACTCTTCTCTGTTGTTTGTAGTAATGGCACCCCATCCTTAAATCCCACAGAGAACTAGCACAGTATTGAGAGATAGTCACAGCAAGCCTTGTGCTCAGTGCCCACACCCTAGCTGTTGAGAGAGTCAGGAAAAATACCTTGAGGTGAAATCTTGTAGAATAAGATGAGCAAACGAGCATGGAGCATTAGAATCCTTGTAGAAGGTGAAGGGAGTAGCAGGAGACTACATACCATCTGGAAGCCAAGTACAGAAGCTACAGCCAACATCCAGACAGGGAATCTTTGCAAGAAAGAAGGTAAAGTCAAAGTTACTTAGCAAGGCATGGGCCTCTAATCCCAGCACTCAGGAGGCAGAGGCAGGCAGATCCCTGTGAGTTCAAGGCCAGCCTGGTCTACATAGTGACTTTCAGGCCATCTAGGGCTACAGGGAGACCCTGTCTCAAAAAAGACAAAACAAACAAAAGACTTGGCATTAATTAGTAATAGGATGAGGGGGCAGAGGGAGATTGCTAAGATGCTTGGGAAAACTAATTGGACATCACCAACAGACAGAAGAGTAAACTCCTAGGAAGGAAGGTGAAGAATGGAGTTTGTCAGAGAAACTTCCAAGTGATATCAGAGTCTTCTGAAGAACAAATAGGGTCTGGTCTTTGGAACCTCAAGAAAGAAGAGAAAATTGGGAAGAGAGGACCACGAGGAGCCCTCAGGATTGCTAAAACTTAAGAAGGTCCTTAAAGGCTGTGAAAATCAAAGGTTACATTAAGGAAAAGAGTAAGGAAAACCAAACATTACAGCGAAATCATGTGGATGGTTTTCCCAAGAAACGCTGATGAACACTAGGTATGGAGTTAGCATGTGAACAAAGGAGACTAAGGACAGACACCTGCTTAGCCAGATCTTCCGAGAAGGGTCCCTGCAAAGAGAGGGTCAGAGACCAGGGCGGCGCCCCAGGACCTGACGGCCCAAGCGGTACTAGATCCAGACCTTGAGTTCGAGGGGAGAGTCGAAAACTGAAGATTGAAGATGACCGATTAGATTAAGTCTGTGAGAGGACAGTCTAGAAGTTGGAAACAAAAAAACAAAACTATCACTTTTTTTACGAAAGATGCTCTTGTTTCCAATGTTGAGGTAAGCTGCTCGGGGTTACAACAGAATTCATTCCTTACCTGTGGCCACAAGGGTTAGTCTTACGGAACATAATTAAATATTTAATGGGGCGATATGGCTGCCCTTTCATTATGTGATGGGTTTGGCTACCACTTAAGATATAATATGTGTGTATTTTTATTGATGACATAAATTACTCCTATAATCATGCCTGTAAATATCATGACAATTGAATTAGGTTGATCCTCTCAGTTATGAAGCTCATTTACAAAGTATTTACTAAGTTTAAGACAGTTTACAACAGTAGCTTAATTTCATTACTATCAATGTAGTATAAAAGTGGTTTATATACTACTTCACAAAGTGAGAAAAAATAATTTAGGGGTTAGATTGCAAAACCACATTTAAGGATATAAAATCCTATATTTTGTTAAGATAAAATTATTATCTTTAAATGTGTTTTAAATACTGTTTTAACATTTTTCTTTTAAGTCAGCCCCTAGTAAGTAAAGAATTTCAGAGGGACTGTGGGCTGGAAGAGGACTCCTCCCTCCTTTTATTCCCAGCTCCCCGTGATCCTGCTCCTCACCCTCGAGAAGGCCTTCCCTGTCGGAACAGGGATCTGAAGTGCTTGTTAACAGTCCAGGTTGCGTGTGAAGCTTGCAAAGGCACTGGCTGAATCTACCCAGTTCACCAAACAGTACAAAATACATCCCACAGGTTTGCTTAAGATCTGTAATGCTAGCTCGAAACGCTGTGATTGGTAACGAGTGTCAAGAGAATGCTCGTTTTCCCCTGGAATGGAGGGGTAGGTAGCAACAGAGAAACCTTCAAGTTTGGCTGGGTAGACCAGTACCTAAGGATCAGATACAGCCTTCTCTCCCCAGCTCTTCCCAACACCCCCCCCCAACCCAGGGGCTCCTTTCTGGGTTGGCCCTGGAAATGCTCTGAAGGGACTGTAAATACCCAGTGTACCCCACTGTCTCCTGTGTATCACCCTTCACCAGAGCCTTGGCTTGGGAAGGTCCTGAGAGGCTTTATTTGGGATCAACAAGAAGATACAATCTCATCTACTTGCCTAGAGCCCATGAACACAGAGTTGATTGATCTTCACTGGGTGCTGAGGACACAGTAAGGAGGAAAACCCATCAAAAGCCCTGCCCTCGCAACTTCTCTGCTAGTTCACAGAGCATAGTCAATAGTAATAGTGATAATGGGAATAGCTGCATTGGAGGAAATAAGTTTGGGATAGGAAATACCAGAGAGATGAGATATAAGTCTTGAGAGGCCTCTCAGCGGAGCACCAATGAGAGTGGCATTTGAACAGGTGCCAGAAGGAGAAGAGAAACAGCCTCCAGTTGCTGGGGGAAGAGCACTGCAGGGAATAAAGCCAGCTAATGTCATGGTCCAGAGATGGGAGTGGGCACAGCGTTCTCAAGAAGCAGTGAGGAGGCTAGCATGGATGGAACAGAGTGAGCGAGGAGGGGCTTAACAGACAGCAAGGTCATGAGAGTTGGGGACTGGATAGCATGCTTCCGGCAATTTTAAGAGCCTTGTCTTTCACTGTGACCTGGAGAGCCACTGCAGACTCTTCCACCAAGAAACAATTATATGACCCGATTTATATATCCCTACGGTATGAGAAGAACCTGAAGGACATGGAGGTAAGGGAGACAAAGAAACTCGAACCGCTGAACTCTGAACTGCCCTTGTGAGAGGACGCCAGCTGGACTTGGGGAGCAATGGAGCCAGGAAGGGAAAATGGGCAGATTCTGAAATAATGGGAAAATAGAAAGTCCAGATCTGTGTGGCATGAGAAAAAGAGAAGAGCTGGGGTGAGCCTCAGTGCCACGCTGGTCCTGTCAAAGCCTGTCAGAACGATGAGGCCCTGTCTGCTTGAGTCGAGTCTGTACTTTCAGAAGAAAAGACAAGGAATAAATGGGGGCAGGAGCTCAGGCACCCTTTGCCTTTTGAAGCTACTTGCCAAGGCCTCAACTTGAAAGAAAGAGACAGGAAAGGCAGCACAGCAAACACAGAAATAGACTTAAAAGGATTTGTTTTCAGGCTCCTTGTCCGTCCATTTTTTTTGCTCTCCTGTGGCTCCCCTTGCATCTGTCTGTTTTGTCCTATTTTTTTTTCTGTGCTGCTGTTGCTCAGCCTGTTCTGTGGCTGCCTGGACCTAATCTGATCACCAGCCCTTTTGACATCTGCCTATTACAGGGAAAGATGTGAAGGAATTTCCAAGGGGCTGTTAGAATCCATTAACAAGAGAAAAGAAGCAAAATGCACTTCCTTTGAGTGAGCACACCCTCCACAGTTGCTCCAAGGTCCAGCTTGGGACTCACCCTGGAGTGATTCAGGCAAAGGTTCCCATTGCCTCCTGTCCTGAACCCCCTTTCCAGGAAGCCCTCATCTCCCATCTTTCCCTTCTACACTTTCTCGCCACCCTCAATGCTGTCCTCTGGGGACACTCAGCTGGTACTCTTGCAAATTTCGCATCAAGTTAAATTATATTAAAATTGTGTACCAGGTTTTTGACGTAGGTGCCGCACGATTTGAGCCGAGTTTGCTATTTTTGATACTTCTAAGTATACAAAATCCATAGCTATATAAAAAGACAACACCTTCAGGGTTTATACCACAACCGAGGATATTTTTAAGGCTACTTTCAGTCAGACTAAAAGTCACTCCTTCACTCATCTTGAAAAGTATTCAAAGGTATCTTGAGTCTTTATTGCCAAGACACAAAGCTGCCAGTCCCTCTGTGCCCACCCTTAAAACAACATGCAAGTGGGCCCAACACTTGGAAGTGGCTTTTGGAGGGCTCTCTCAAACATGACCCCCAATCCAAATCTCCAAGCAGAGCCTTGGAGATTTAACTTGCTGAGTGGCTGTGACAGAGTCTCCCATCCTGCTTGTAGATGAACACCTATTGCAATAATCCTAAAGCAACTCAAGGTTAGCCCACCCTTGCCCAGGACTCTTGTTTTTTCTTCTTAGTTATAAAAAGCTCTTCCTATGCTGTAGTGTAGCAGCCTTTTACACACATTTTCTCACTTAAACCTTACATTTAACTTCTGAGTCTATGATCTCTAGATCACCACCAAGAACACTGAAACTCATAGCTGCAGAGACTTGCCAAACTCACCCAGTAGAACCAGGGAAAGAGCTAGGTGCCTGCTTGATCTACCCACCTCAGTCACCTGTACCTCACCACAGTGCTGTGCTGTGTCCCACTCAAAGTTCTCCCCTGTTGGTGCTTCCAAAAGTACCATGTCTTCCTACTCCAAGGCATAGACGGGCCTTCTGAATACCCAGGGACCTGGTGCTGGAGAGACAGCTCAGCAGTTAAGAGCACTGGCTACTCTTGCAGAGGACCCAGGTTCACCTCCCAGAAACCACATTGTAGCTCACAACTGCCCTTAACCCCAGGTCCAGGAGATCCAACAGTGTCTTCTGTCCTCCTTGGGTTCTGTAATACATATTTTCTCTGTCATGATTCATGACTTTAGGGCGTTATTTGGATTGATGTTTCCATGGGATGGCTTGATCTTCTGCCTCTTTTCCTACATTTTTTACTGTTCTGAACATAATTTTTAAATAAGTCTTGATCATCCTTATTCCTAGAATTACAGGGTGATCTCCAAGGAGGACCGCACTATCACAACAGAATGGTGTCTCTTAATGGGAGTATCCCCTCCATAGAAGTTTCAGAACCTCCTTTTGTCTATTCTAGTTTAAAAAATAATAATAATAATTTGGATACTTCTTAAAGTTATCTTCCACAAGAACTCTCCCCCATCTGCTTATACCCAGGGAAGATTCCATCTGGCAGTCAAGAAGGTGCCCACCATCTGCACACCTGGGCTTCCACCGGGCAGTTCACCCCTGGCCATCCTCCTCCTCCCATGTTTTTCCCTGCTCTTTACAACCTCTTCTTCCTAGTCCTGGAGCTTTCTTTTCTTCCCCTTTTCCTTCCCACAGCTTACCCTGGAGATTAATGAAATAGAAAGCCAAATTCAAACCTCCTTCCAGTATGGTAACCATAGCATTAACCTTCTACTTCCTTAAAGATAGCTAACCTGCACACCTCTTCCTCCTGCCCACCCATTCCTTGTGTAGCCTGAGTTAGTCAATTCTCCATCGCAATGACAAAATATCTGAGGGGAAAAAGGGAAACATTTATTTCCTTTCCTAGTTTTGTAGGCTTCAGTCAGCTGCCTTCCATTGCTTTGGAGCTGAGCATCTTGCAGTGGGAGCCTATGGCAAAGGCTGCTCACTCACTCTGCCAGGAATCAGAGACAAACAACAGGAAGGGACCGGGAACAAGTTATTCCCTTCAAAGGCATTTCTTCCTCCAATGAAGCCTCACCTACCAGTACCGTTGTTCCACCACCACCTAATGATTTATTTCAATTTCTAACCTATCCATAAAGTAAATCATTGATCAAGTCAGAGACCTCATAATGTAACATCTCTGAAAATGACTCACCCAGAAGTGGGGTTTACTAATCCCCTAGACATCTCTGATCCAGTTGAATTGACCATCAAGATTAGCCATCACACAGTCCAAGCCACATTCTGATCTGTTCCCCGTTTGCCCTCCAGCTGCTTTTGAGAACACAGCTTGTGTAGGACACTCATTCCCTAGACTGAAAAGAAATTGACTAGCAAGAAATTGAGATTGGAGCCACGGCTCTGTAGCTAAAGGCACCTGCCTCCAAGTCTGAGGACCTGATTTAATTCCTGGGATTACATGGCGAGAGGAAACAACAGACTCTCAAAAAAAAAAAAAAAAAAAGAAAGAAAGAAAAGGAAAAGAACAGACTCTCACAGGTTCTGTCATTGCACATGCCCCTCAATAGAAAATGCTAAAAAAAAAATTTACAATGGATTGAAACACAAAGTAAATTTAAATTCATGAATTCATAATGTTGCTCAAAAATTATTTTTTTAAAGGTATTTAGGTTTATGGCCAATGGAGCTATGAGCAGAGAGGACTCCATCCTCTGCCACCTTCACATAGGAGTCCACAGATTCTGTCACTCCCAACCTGTCACACAAGTCACCACCCTGCCAGTGCCAATGGTTCCCCTACACGTGGAAGGGAGAGGCAACGGCTGCCCACCTGCCATGTCCCCCTCCCCATGAAACATTTTCATTTGATTTGCTTCTGATTAGAAAAGTAGAATGAGATCCTCTATTAATATGCTACTAGGTGACCCAGCCAATAAAACATGCCTAGTGGAAACCTGTGGAGGCGATGGATGGTATTTTGAAGAACTCATCACATTGGAATCTAAGCAGTAATCAGCTTAAAATGAGGATCTTTTGTACCTTGAATACTCCCAAGGAAGAAAATCAAAGATTTAAAAAGAGAAATGTGCTGTGTGACCCCGCCCACTACACTTTTGCCTATTTTCTATGTTGGTTGTGCACATTTAGCCATTAATAATTTCAATAACAAAGAAGAAATGAGGTGGCACATTAGTGACACAGCTGTTTTCAATGACAACATTGGGAAGGGTATTTTTTCCAGCACCTTTCTCAAAGTGTCTCATCACCAACATGCTCAGTTATCATTCTTTGCCCTAAATCCCCAAATGGAATCAGCCACCTCCTTGAGGCTTTAATTGCAGCTGACTCAGCTGATCTGGAAAGCTGTGGTGCCTGTTCCCAACTCACAACAAAACTGGAATGTTATTTTGATAAATGCTTGGAAACCAAAGTCAAGTCCAAGGACCGCTGTTTTAGGGATGCCTGATGCTTTCGTTTATTTTGTAAACACCTGAGAGGGGTGGGGAGAGGCCCAAGTCACACCTTTCTTCTATGGTCTGCAGCTTGGAGTCATGGAATAGAGAACTGGGCTTAAAGAATACACAAAGGTAAGAAAGTACCCCCGTGTAGGCTGGAGGCCATCTGGGTTAGATGGAGTGGCGTAGTGGCTGCTGGATACCGCAGGACCCACATACCTGCTTTGGCAGTGCTGCCTTCTCACTCTGTCTCCTTGCCACTTTCTCTTGCTTCAGGGAGGTTCAGAGAAAAGGCTTCAATTCTCCACAAGATTGCCAAGAAGAAATGCCAGGCCGATGAGAACGAGCGGCAGAATGGGGCTGCCAATTGTGTGGGTAAGCAGAGCCAATGTCCATCCCCTGGCCTTCCATGGGGCAAGTGGAAGTAGAGAGACAAGACCCAGTGTGGACACTCCTGACCCAGCATCATTTTGGCCCTTTCCTGAACAATGAACTGAGTCCCTCTTCCCCACCGGGGACAGGCCAGGAAAAGACATGTATGTCGCTGATAAATCTAGAGGAAGTCCAACAAGAATAAAATGAATCTAGCCAAACCCTCGGGCACCATTATTCAAGAGGAAATGCTCTCACTTTAGGATTCCACATAAGAGACACATCTAAGTCATTTAACCTTTAACCAAAGATGAGAGTCCTCCTTGTGTATGTTGGCTTGGTGAACAGATTATATAACCTCAGCAATGTCCACTGCATGCCCACTAAATTACCACTCAGCTGCTCCAATAGAGTGATAGAGTCCCTTCCAGTTGGTGTTTCCTCTTCTTTCTTAAGAATTCAGCAATATCAGAGCTCGGAATCTCAGAGACCTGAGATCAGATACCCAGCACCCACATAAATGACAGGTGAGAATGGTGCCCCCCCCCCAACAGTAATCTCAGCACTTGGGAGACAGAAACAGGGGATTTCTGGGCAAGCTAGCTAAATAAACTAGCCAAATTAGCAAGCACTGGGTTCAGCCAGGGACTCCACCTCAGTAAATACAGTAGAGAATGATCAAGAAAGACATCTCTGGCCTCCACTCACACGCATGCACACGTTTGGCCATACATGTGGACACACACACATATCACACACACACACACACACACACACACACACACACACACACACAAAGCAAGAAGAAAAATTCAGCAGCACCAGCTCAATCTCTCTTGGCTGACTTCTCCAGAGCGCCTGTGTGACCAGATTGTGACATTCAGGCATCTTATTTTAACTTGGAGCATAGTGTTCCTCCTCTCCTGTCTGTAACTATAATATAGCTCTCAAGTCTAAATTCAAACTAAATTTAACCTAATCAGGATCAAATCTGTAAACGAAGCTATTGCTCAAGTAACTAAAATTATCTGCAGCCAAAATTCGACAAACTTTCGCACTCAAAATATATGACACTCTGTCAATGGGTTTCTGTCTCTCATATTATCTGAATTCAGCTCAAATGTTAGCAAGGGTTACTTCTTGAACTTAAGGTTATGAATTACAGTTTTTTTTTGTCTGTTTCTTTCTGTTGCTCTGGACTTAGATTTCTTAGTTTAAGCAAATTTTGGCTTGGTATTATAAAACTATAAAGTCACACTGGGAAATGTTGTGCCTAATTAGGTTTTACTTGTAACTCTTAAGTTCAATTTGATGGGGGAGAAGGGGACCAGTGCTGGCCCAGGACTTGCCTTATAGACCAGAATGGCTCTGAACTCGGGTGATCCTCCTGCCTCTGCCTACTAAGTACTAAGACTACATGCATGTGCTGTTATGACCAGCCAAAGTATCAAATTATTTTCTTATGTACTAGTGATAAGAATATTTAGTTTGCCAGGTGTGATGGCTCAAGCCTTTAATCCCAGCACTAGGGAGGCAGAGGCAGCCATATCTCTGTGAGTTCAAGGCCAGCCTGGTCTACATAGTGAGTTCCAAGCCAGCTGGGACTAAAGGGAGACTCTGTCTCAAAAAGACAAGGAAAAAAATTATATATATATATATAATTATATATATATGTATATATATAATTATATTATATTATATATAATATTATATATATATATTATATATATATACATATATTATATATATGTATATGTATATATATATATATATATATATATATATATAGTGTTCTGCACCTCCGTGAGTAGCTCACATCTGACATCTGTTCTGTTAAAGGCCTCCTGTCCCACCAACATTCCCTTCTGATCCTGAACAGTTGGGATCAGGGAGGAACTTCCCATTTCACTCCCACTGAAATTCCAGCCAAACCTAGAAGTACTTCTCCTAATGTTGAAAAACATCCCTAGCTAAAGATAGTTTCAGTAATGGAGGTTCAAATAGTTTGTTTCTGGATTGCAGGATCTTCCCTGCCTCAGTGCCCAGTGTTTTGTATACACTTTCTTTTTTTTATTTATTATTTTTTATGTGTATTGAGTGTACTGTCTGCTTGTAGGTCTGTGCACCCGTGTGCAATGGTGTGGAGGTCAGAAGAGAGCATCAGATTCCCCTGGAACTAGAGTTAAAGATGGTTCTTAGCTGCCATGTGGGTGCTGAGAATCGAACCTGGGTCCTCTGCAAGAGCAGTCGGTGCTTTTAAATGCTGAGCCATCTCTCCAGCCCCTGTACACACTTTCTTAATGGCCCCTACAGTCGTCACAGCCTCTAGTCCTTGTTCAGCTCCCCCTTGCCTTTCCTGAAACAGGAGGTCCAGTGCAGAATATGCTAAGAGAATTCTCAGACACTGTAAGAAGACATAGCCAAGCCATCCTTCCAAGTGGCCATCCAAGCATTGGCAGCTTCCTCTCATGAAGCCTGAGAGGATTAGCACTGAAAGCTGCATTTCCTGCCTGGCCATTGGCCAGGTGAGCCATTCACTTCACAGAGGAGGTTCCACAGCCTAGAGGAAAGCAGACCTGTCAAAGACAGCAGGTTGATAGCAGCCGACCAGAGCCTAGGACACCGTACCCTGGACAATGAGCATTGCAGAGGGCCATACAAAAGCCTCTGCTATTTTTTAAAAATGCCCAAGTATGCAGTCCAGAGTCTGGTAGCTGTCTCACAATGTTCCTGAATGCCTCAAGGTCTGCAGCTAGGTACTATACAGCCCGTCACACTTGGGAGCTGATGGCCCCCAGTGATGACATCCATAGTGGAAGCCAGGGCTAGGGAAGGGAGAGGACAGTGTGCTCTAGCCCTACTGGCAGACAGGTGAAAAGCCCTTTGCAGGTGTCCAACACTACCCAGGTCTCAGTCGCCATCCTCCTCCCTTCAGAACAGCATGTTCGCTAATTTTTCCAACAAAAACAATTTCCTCCCATTGATTCTGTTTGTTTTCTTTGTGTTGTAAATTATACCACAGAAAAAATCGAACTCCCCAACAGCACAAGCACAGAAGTCGAAATGACACCATCAAGTGAAGCTTCGGAACCTGTACAGAACGGCAACCTCTCCCACAGCATTGAAGCAGCAGAAGCCCCGGTACGGCTCTTCTTGTTGTTCAGGCCATTGTCTTCCTGGTGTCTGAGCATGGCAGCACGGACCCTGCACCACTCCCCACTGGGTGGACACAAATGAGGGCTTGGTTTTTGCTTGCATGTCTTTCTCAGGGCCTCACATAGTGCAAGCTTCATGTTTATTTTTTTTAATTTTATTTATTTTTATATGTGTATGAGTGTACTGTCTGCATGTAGGTTTGTGCACCCATGTCGTGCAATGCTGCGGAGGTCAGAAGAGGGTGTCAGATTCCCCTGGAACTGGAGTTCTCCTGGAATTGGAGTTACAGACTGTTCTTAGCCGCCATGTGGGTGCTGGGGATCGAACCCGGGTCCTCTGAAAGAGCAGTCGGTGCTCTTAACCGCTAGGCTATCTCTCCAGCCCCAAGCTTCATGTTTGTTCACTGAACATGTAAACTCTCTAAACCATTGTTTTCTCAGTGAGGTTGAGGGACCCATACATCAGAGACTTATAGAGATGAAAAAGCAGATCTGAGTCTATATAGTATGCTTAAATAACTGAAAACTCACAGTCATACCTCCATGAGATTTTTCATCTCTCTGATTAAAATTAGCACTCTGTACCCCACCTACTGCTCCGTGGCTGTGAACTGATGAACTGTCCTCCCTAGAAGTAAAAATACCTAGCATTTATCAAGTATCTACTATGTGCCTTGGATGTGGTACTAGATACTTTGTGAATGTTGGTCTTCGTACCTCAATGCTCAAGGCGTAGGCATTTGCACCCCCATTGTAGAGTCAGAAGCCCAGCTCAGTGAAATGAAGTGGCTAACAAGTTACCTAGCTGCAAGCAGTGAGCTAAGACCTGATCTCAGGTCTGTCTAAATAAGTGCCTGGGAGCTGGAGAGATGGCTCAGCAGTTAACAGCACGGGCTGCTCTTGCAGAGGACCTGGGGTCAGTTCCCAGCACCCACATGGCAGCTAACAACCATCCATAAGTCCAGTTCCAGGGGATCCAACACCCTCTTCTGACCTCCACAGGCATTGCACAACACGGGTGTACTTACATACATGCAGACAATACATTGTACACATAAAAAAATAAAAATCATAAAATATTTTTTAAAAAAAACAAATGAAGAGACTATAGAGACAGCTCAGCAGATTAGAGCACTGACTGCTCCTGCAAAGGACCCGGGTTTGAATCCCAGCACCCATATGGTGGCTGACAGCCATTCTTGAAACTCGAGTTTCAGGAGATACAGCACCCTCTTCTACCTCCATTGCATGACACAGGTGTACTTACATACAGGCAGGCAATACACTCATACAAATAAAATAAAAATAATAAGTTATTTAAAATAAATAAATAAATGAAGTGCCTGGACTTCTCCACCATGAACATTGCCTCTAGACTACAGGTGCTCACAAAACAGGCAGAGCCATCTGCTGCTCCCTAGATTTCAAAGTCCTGTCCTAGCAAATGAATCCATTTCTAAGGAACAAAGTTCCAGTCTGGCATCTTAACCAAGCACCATAGGTCAAGGCTTCTAAAAGCAAAAGGGACCTCCCCAGGGCCATAGAGAAGGTCTGATATGTCAAAATGCAGATTCAGACCTACCAGCTCTGAAGTAAAGCAAGAGTCGGAAGTGGAAGGAAGGGCTTTGCAGCGATGCCATGCTGCTGGTCAGCTAACACACTGTGAGCATCCTCCCCCGAGAGTGTGCAAACCATGTGCAAGCCAGAATTTTCTCAATGAGCTATTATGCAGTACCCACAAAGAGAATGCAGCCTACAGCCAGGGTGTTCCGGAACTCTCTTCCTTATATCAGGAAGTACTCTGCAACGGAACAATCTGGGCTCAGGAAGTAGCACGTCTGTGCTATTTCTTGCCTGTTGCCCTTGAGCTCTAAGAATGATACAGAAGGCAAGTGCCCCTGTTTATGCTCCAGCCAGCCTGTGTCCTCTGCCTCCTGCCCAGCATACCATGCTTCCTATGCATCAGCTCAGCAGTAAGCTGGCAGAGCAGTTCATGTCCACATGGATAAGCAGCATGTAGCAGCAGAAGGCAGGCCCCAAGGACATCTGGCTGCCCTTGGGGCTGGCACAGTCACATGTGTACAGGGGGCAACATCACCATGCCACTTTATCTGGCTGACCAAGGACATCAGTATCCCTTCACGGGAGGCTTTTGCTGCAGGGGAACAAAAGTCTCACTGACCCTTCTGCAAAGCACCTTGCATCTCAATACAGGGAGATAGGCAGATCCGTGCACCGTGCTGGCACAGAACACTCCAGAGCAACCAAGCCTTCAAAGAGCCATCACCACAGCTGACCACAGGGCAGGATGCTGGCGCATGACAAAGTTAACGGGAGCAAGCTGCCAAGCTGACTGGCAACTCGTTTCCTCATCTCTAAAGCACAGATCCTAAAAGTACTGCCTCATCCAGATTATTATGAGATCCAAATGTGCTCTTATCATAGAGCCACGCGTGCCAGCTACTTACACTGGTGCTTACACTCCGTTCCAGGTGCCCCTTCCCTGAAAGAGTTCATTGTAGGTAAACTTGAAATGAAATCGTGTATGTACACAATGTTCAGGGGTATTCAGGATATAAATACAAGTGCCAACAAACTATCAGTAGCTAATGAAGATTCCGAAGGTCTGGACATAGTACTCTGGGAGACTGCCAGGAGGAAACTGACCCTAGCTGGGGTCAGTGTAAAAACACTCCATCAAGGACAAACACTGAATTTATCACTTAGAGAATAAAGAAAGCTGTAAAGAGGTATTTTTAAAGGGGAAATTTGTGTTCAGTGATTGCTGAGCAAGATGGTAGGACTAGAAATGAAATGAAAGGGAAACAGTAGCAGCATGTGGGACAGAGACCATGAGGACCCCAATGCCTAAGACAGTCACTGTCCGGCCCTTTACAGGAAAAAAAAAAAACTGCCCATGCCTGATACAGACCATCTGCGGTCTTTAAAGAGAAAGCAAAAAAAGGTAGCTCTCTCTACTGATTTGGAATGATCCACAGCACATGATAAGTGGAAAGGGTTCCGTGCCAAAGTGTGTCTATACTGTGCAATAGGAAGGTGCTCAATTTTGTGTGCTAAGGGGGAATGGAACGCTACTGAAGAAATTAGCCACGTCAGCTGTCTCCAGAGCAGGGGCCTGGCATCGTGGAGCTCGAGTGGGAGGCTTCTTAATCCATTCCTTTCTATGGATTTTTACATTTTGAACTCAGTAACTATGCTGTCTATTCAAAAGAGGGTAACAACAAGAAAACGATAATAGGTTCAGCTGGCACTGGGGTGCAGCTCAGGCGGCGGCAGCTAGCCGGGCATACACAAAGCCATGGGTTGCATTCCCAACTTCACACGAAGGGGACACCTATAAACTAAGACAGGAGGATCGGAAGTTCAAGGTCATCTTTAGTTACATATTGAGTTCATGGCCATCTGGGAATACATGAGCCTGGTTTACCTAGCGAGTTCTGAAACAGCTGGAGCTAGAGGGAGACCCTGTCTCAAAAAGACCAAAAAAAAAAAAAAAAAAAAAGCACTCTCAGAGAGGGAGCCAGCCGGTGCAGCAGAGGATTTGGTTCACTCTGTTCTGTGTTGAGAGACAGTTCTTTGTCTTCTCTCAAACTTTAGACCCAGTGTTGTTGATAGAAGCACATAGAAATGGACCAGAGTTTTAATGACCAACCCATATTTTCTTATTTTTTTCAAAGCCAATTTTTATTGAACCTTTGTGCATTTCATACAAAATTTCCAATCAAATCTAGACCTGTGCCCCCTTCCTCCCCCCCCACCTCACCAGAGCTCATGCCCAAATTTTCAATGTGGATAATTTTCTCTGCCCAGATCTAGACAGCATTCAGGTGATAGCACTTGGCCACAGCCCTGTCAGGCTCCCTCCTGTGCTGCATCTCTATCCTCAGCCTGCAAACTCTGCTCACAGCAAAGCTCCAGGCTAGAAGTGATAATATCACTTGGGTCCTATATTTTTTAGGCAGGGTCTTATTGTGTAACCTCAGCTGGCCTGGAATTTGGTATGTAAACGAGGCTGACCTCGACCTCACAGAGGTCCACCTGCCTCTACCTGCCCGGGATTAAAAGCATGTACCATCCTGCCCAGAAATGCCCTATATTTCTACACATCATTAGGTGGCTTTTTCTGTATTGCAGCTCTGACTTCATTGCACCTGAGGTTTCTCTTTATCCATAGGGAAATCAGAATTGTCCTTGCTTTGGCCCAGATGCATCTGTGAGTAAGCAGCTTTATGTAAGAAAGTTGCATTCCTGGTTGGCTGTGTGGGTGTATGGACGGATGGATGTGTGGGTGGATGGATGGATGGATGTGTGAAAGGAAAAACTGACATAGAATCTATAAAACGAAGACTTTTATTTCCTTCCTCTTACAATTCAAATATAACTATACTGTGTTAAAGCCCCGTTTTTACATTTGAGAACTCAGCTATGATATGTTTCTCCCTGGGGTTGCCTTCTCCAAAATGCAGTAGAGTGTTTAGGATCTGCTTTCAGAAAGCCTAGAGGTTCTAGAATGACCAAGCATTAGGTGACAATGTTAAGAAGAGTAAAAGAAAATATCACAGAACTATGAGTTTAAATTTATCTTTAATTATTTTTCTTCTAAAAATTATTACCCTTAAAATGACAGAAAAAAAAAATGATTTCTGTAGTGATGAGGTTCCACACAGGATTTAGGGGTCTCAAGCCCTGTTATTTGATGAGAACGTAGCCAGGGCCACACTCTGCAAGTTTAGAAGCAGCCAAAGACTCCGTTTTCTCCTATTAATGAAACTATCCATCTCTTGAAATATCAATGGAGCATAGAAAGAGGATTCTAGCAAACAAGAAATGGTAGAAAGTGACTTGTGTATCCTGACACAGCCAGGCCACAGAGCAATGCTGACAGAAATGTGAAGAAATGAAGATGTTGAAAGACACCCCCTCAAGGACCAGGCCATCTTGGTTGGATGACATCCTTAGAAAGGAAATCTATTAGTGTCAGAGAAAACCCAACACTAATTCTAAAACAAAACGTAAGGGCTTTTACTGATAGACCATTTCCATTTCTCAGTTTAGACAGACAGATATTTAAATTTGTACTTTATTTTATGTATATGTATAATCCCCACAGAGGCCAGAAGATGAATGCTAGAAACTGCACCAGGGTCCTCTGCAAGAGCAGCCAATGGTCTCGACCACTGAGCAGACTCTCCAGCCCCAATTGATACATTTATAGTTTTAATTTTAAAAAGTATGTGTATGAGTATTCTATTTGCATGTATGTAAGTGTCCCATGCCGTAAAATGCCTGCAGAGGCTAGAACAGGGAATCAGAGACTCCAGAACTGGAGTTACGGATTGTTTGCTCCATGTGGGTGCTGGGAACCAAACCCAAGTCCTCTGGAAGAGCAGCACTCTGTTAACTGCTGAGCCATCTCTCCAGCCCACATATGTATTTTTTAATGAAAACTTGAGATCCAGTTCTTATAGATCTGATAACCTAGACGGTATTTAGCAAATACTTAAGATTTACTCTGAGGCCTTTTAACATATTTAAGAATGAAATAGGTACAGATTTAAGACTCTCAAAAATCTGCCTAAATCTTGTTAATAATTTGTGCTTTCTAAGGAGTTTGGAAAATGTAAATTCCAAGAGTTTATTATTAATAAAATAGAGAAACTCTTCCTCATCACCACCCTGGAAAAAAATAAGAACATTAGTATACTGTTGCAATGAGAAATTTCAATCCAACTGCTGATAAAATGATGGAAATGAGTTTGTGATTGTTTCTATAACTCTCCAGTTAGAGTTTATTATGAAAACTATACAGAAACCAATTTATAAGAGCAATGCAGAAAGAAATCCATCTCATCTGTAGGTTGCTGCTCAGAATCACTTGAGCAAAACGCAAAGTGAAGGAAAGAAATTGCAGTTCAGCAGAGACTCTTCAGCTGCCAGTTTTGCATGATTAGAAATGGTTTCTTGCCTTCCTAAGAAAGCTACGGTCCAGACAGCTCCATCACTCACAGCGAAATAGTTTGAAACCTTTTTTTCTTCTGTTCAGAGTCTAGTGCAAGATTAAATTTTCAGGTTGCCACTGCTCAGTGGAACCTTAACATTTGTGTGCTTAAATGCTTAATGCCAACATGTTTTTCATCTGTATGCAAAACAAATCATATGATGGCATTATAAGGAGAGTGAATTATTTCCTACAAAGCAGCGAAGATGTGTCATTTCTTAAATCTGTTTCTACTTGAAGTTTAGATCTGTCAGTTCAGGATGTCGACATGTCTCAGAAGGTACTCCCTTCCAAAGAGATATGTATGTTACTAAATATTTTAACGTATTTTGTGTACAAGAGTCAGTGGAGGGGCTGGAGAGATGGCTCAGCAGTGAAGAGCACCCACTGCTCTTGAAGAGGACTGGGGTTCAATTCTCAGCACCCACATGGTGGCTAAGAACCATCTTTAACTCCAGTTCCAGGGGAATCCAATGCCCTCTTCTGACCTCCGCAGCATTGCACGACATGGGTGCACCAACCTTCATGCAGAATGTCCACTCATACACAAAAAAAAAAAAAAAGAGTCAATGGATAGGAACCTAGAAAATAAAGATAGATTACAGACAGTGAGGGAAATTGGTAGGAAATCTGAATGCAAGGACTCCTAGAAGTTCAGCACAAAAATAGATTTGTTTAAGATTCAAAAATGAGTTTTAAAGGACATTTGTAAACAAATTATATTAAGCGAACACAATGATTTATGTCAACAATGAACTCTTTGACATCGAATTAGTTTACTCAGACCACAGTGACAGAATACTACCGACCAGGTAACAGACACAAGGCAAACTTCTCAGAGTTCTAGGGATCAGAAACTCAAGGTCAAGTTCTGGCAGATTTAGCCTCTGGTCCAGGTTCTCTTTCTGGGTGCAGTTAAATATCTTCTTACTGGGCCCTTACATGGCCTTTCCTCGGTTCATGCACACCTGAGAGAAGAGGAGGAAGACGCAAGGATACACAGAGAGAAAGAAGAGCATAAAGAAGACGCTGGCATCTCAATCAAGGATCGTCTTCACAGCCTCGTCAGTTACTGCCTTAGAGGCTGTGTCTCCAAATGCAGCTCCCCTGAGTGGCCACGACTTCAGCATAACTTGCAAACTTGCAAGCTTAATAGGCAGCCAGGACTAAATTCAAATAACCAGTCTTCCAGATACGACTCTCTGGCTTTCCATCATCTGCTCTAATGAGTTTATTCTTCAAAGGTCCTGTTTGTTTTCATTGCCCTTTCATGGAGAAAAAGCAAATGAAGATTTATGCCCTTCAGAGAGCCATCCCAGAATTCTGAGCTTGCTTTGAACATGATTCAGCACACCTTGTTTGGCAAGTCTAAAAATTACAATTTCGAGATACCAAAAGTTCATATACCATGATAATTGTTCTAGTTTGCTTTCAACTGCTGTGACAAAACACTCTGACCAATACCCACTTGGGGTGAAAAGGCTTTATTGAGCTCACATCTCTCATGTCAGTGATGTCCATAATCCATGCTCCATTTCTGCAGTCAGTTGACATAAGGAAGTCTGTTGAGAACAACTTACTTTCCCTGTCAGTTGGCAGTGTTTCCTCTGGCTGGACACAGGGTGAACGGGGCTCCCTGATGGAGGTGGCCTGTGGAACACCTCTTGGTAGGCACGTTTTACTCAGCCAAATAGTTGTTGAATGTAGAGCCTTTCACTCTTTAAAGCATATCTGGCATTTGGGTAATTTTGCCCTTAAAAATTCAAGCTCTACTCTTGTTTTTAACTCTATGCAAAGCTCAGAATCAAGGTGTCACAATATTATGAGTCATGTCATCTGCTTAGAAGCATTAGTCAACTTAAAGCCTACCTGCTGAATAAAAATAGTGTTTCTCCTCAGGGCTGTGAAATTTTCCTTTTGTTTTATTTACAAGAGTGTTCTATTTATCCATTTTAACTAAGAAAGAGGGAAATTAGATTGTTGGCATCATTGCAGTCAACAAATGCTCATTAAATATTGGATGATGCTGGGCGTGGTGGCGCACGCCTTTAACCCTAGCACTTGGGAGACAGAGGCAGGCAGATCTCTGTGAATTCAAAGCCAGCCTGGTCTACAGAGTGAGTTCCAGGACAGCTGGGACTAAATGGAGACCCTGTCTCAAAAACACCAATAAGTAAATAAATAAATAAATAAATAAATATTGGATGAGTGAAAAGATGAGGAGACCAAATCAGTGCAGTTTCCACTTTCATATCAAATACTTGAATTGTAGAATTTCATTGTTGAAAGTGACATTGTGGGGCTGGAGAGATGGCCTAGCGGTTAAGAGCGCCGACCGCTCTTACAGAGGACCCGGGTTCGATCCCCAGCACCCACATGGCGGCGGAGAGCCGTCTGAAACTCCAATTCCAGGAGAACTCCAGCTCCAGGGGAATCCGAGACCCTCTTCTGACCTCCGCGGCATTGCACGACACGGGTGCACAGACTTGCATGCAGACAGTACATTCATACACATACAGAAATAAATAAAAATTAAAAAAAAAAAAAAAAGCCGTCTGAAACTCCAATTCCAGGAGAACTCCAGCTCCAGGGGAATCCGAGACCGTCTTCTGACCTCCGCGGCATTGCACGACACGGGTGCACAGACTTGCATGCAGACAGTACATTCATACACATACAGAAATAAATAAAAATTAAAAAAAAAAAAAGAAAGTGACATTGTAATTCATCTAATCAAATTTCTTTCTCCTAGATGTCTTTGAATAATGTTTTTGCTTACTATTTTTTAAATAATAATAATAACGATCATATTTTGAAGATTTACTGTGTGCCAAACACTGTTCAAAGTACTTTGCATGACTCATTTCAGGTAATTCTTCAAGAATTAAAATTTAAACAGCTTTATATCTGACTTTCTGTTGAACAGGAAACACATGAAAAGTGGGTCTGTGTCTGTTGAGCCCTTCTGCAGCTTCATTAGATAAGGGACATCTTCTCTGGGAGCACCTTACAGGCACACTGCCTCATAAGGCCTCTGTCAAGACCCACACCTTTGCACCAGTGCCTATGGAGATCTATTTGCAGAAATGATACCTACTACCTTGTCAAGGGAAATCTTTTTAATGCTTCAATCATGGAAGAGAAGAGAGATAGTCCCATGATTAAAGATAATGCTGCTTTATTGTGTACAATCTTCCCAGGAGACATTATGACCTTTGAACACTGAATGCCAGAGTCTGAAAATAACCCAGCCCCTATTTTAGTTCTTGCTAACATTAGTCCCAGGAAGGTTTATTATTGTAAAAGGCTTCATTCATCTTCTACAACTTCCTTTGGATATCTATTTTAGAGTAGACAAAATGGGATTATACAGTTATGGTAGTCCAGGGTGGCATCAAACAATGAAGTGCACATAAAATCTCCAGGCCTTCCTTTAGCCATTTGTGTGTTCACCATCTCTTCAGCCTAGGAAACCTAGGAAAAAGTTCAAATGCTGAGGAGCAAGTCTTCTTGCCCCGTGTTTGAGAACCTGGCATTCACTGCCCTCTAACACCTGTGTTTCATTTATTTTATTTTATTTTATTTTATTTTATTTTATTTTATTTTATTTTATTACTCTTGGTCTTTCTGAGACAAGGTCTCCCTGTAGTCCCAGCTTGCTGGAACTTGCCATGTAGACCAGGCTGGCCTTGAATTCACAGACATCTACCTGCCTCTGCCTCCTGAGTGCTGAGATTAAAAGCATGTGCCACCATACCCAGCACATTTTTTTTTTAATTTTATGTGTAAGTTTGTTGCCTGCATATGTGTAAGTGTACCCATGTCCTGCAATGCCTGCAGAGGGCAGAAGAGGGCATCATATCCATGGAAGTGGAGTAAATGGTTGTCAGCTGCCATGTGGGTGCTGGGCATTGAACCCAGTTCCTCTGCAAAAGCAGCCAGTGCTCTTAACTGCTGAGCCATCTCCACCCCTGCTGCTTCATTTTTAAATGTGCACTTTAGAGCCTGGAACTTGAGGAGATAGCTTCTCTTATCCACACCCCAAACCTGCCCTTCCTGTCCCCTCAATACTGCCGGGACTGTTACATACACACATGCACATTGATAAAGCTACATCAAAATGTCACTAAATTAGCATTTCGCTGCTAATTTAAGTCTGCCCTGCCTTATTTTACAATTCAGGGGTGCTGGCAAAAATACATCTGATGAATAAGAAAACAATGAATAAGAAAGAAAACATTGAGAAAGAAAGAAAAATAGTATGGAGCAAGGTGAGCCTAGAAACAGTTCCATGACTGTTGACAGGGATTACAAATTTTCTCAGCAATCCCAGCAGATAAAGCAAAGAAGAAACAGGATCTGTTACCTGAATCACAATATTTCTAAGATTTTTAAGCTTCTGCCAATGAAACACAACTACTGGTACTGAGATCTGAAATTACTCCCTTACATCCTCATTTCTTTTCTTTGATATATATATATATAGATAGATATATAAATATATATATATATAGATATATATATTACAAGATATTACAAATCTAGACCCATGTCCCCCACCCTATCCCCCACCCCACCAAGAGCTCATGTATTTCGCCAAACATGCTTTTCATCTCTTTCTTCAAAATTCTCCATGTGGAAGCTGACTGTTTTGAGCAGAAGTTCAACTGTTTCAGTCAGTTTCTTTGATGCAGTCCTTTCTGTTGTTTGTTGTTGTTGTTTGTTGTTGTTGTTTCCAATATGCATTTATGCCAACTGCTTTGGACAAAAGCTCAGGGGGCCCTACACAAGAAATACTACAACTAGGTATTGGCACTAGCATCCATCCACGATGAGGGATACCAGTATCGTTTGTTTTTCTGGGACTGTGTTACTTCACTCAGCATGATATCTTCTAGCTCCACCCATTTTCCTGTAAAGCTCATGATGCATCTTTCTTTACTGCTGCATAGAACTCCATTGTGATGTACCACATTTCTCTATCCATCGTCAGTTGGGGGTACTTGGGTTGGTTTCCAGCTCCTTGCTATTGTGAAGAGAGCTGACAATAAACAAAGCTGGTGCATGTATAATCTGCGGTGGGGTGAGTCTTGTGGGTCCATGCCTAGGAGTGGTATGGCTGGTCAGGGTGCAATTCATTCCAGTCTTCCAAGGTTCTCCACACTGCTTTCCATAGTGGTGTATGAGTTTACATTCCCACCAGAAGTGGATGATTGTTTCCTCTTTCCCTACAACCTCTCCAGCACTTGGTATCATTTGTTTTCTTATTCTCACTCTCTTGATCCTAGCCAGTCTTATTGGAGTAAGATGATATCTTAAAGTGGTTTTGATTTGCATTTCCTTAATGGTTAGTGATGTTGAACACCTCTTAAGGTGTTTCTCAGCCATCTCTAATTCCTCACTTGTGAAGTCTCTGTTGAGGTCTTCGTCATTTGTTTTCTTTCTTTGTTTTTTGAGTAGTTTATATATTCTGGAAATCAATGCTTTGTCAGATGTTTCTGAGGTGAAGTTTTCCTCCTACTCTGTGGGATTTCTCTTCACTTCCTTGATTGTTTCTTTTGATGTACAGAAGCTTTTGAGTTTAATGAGGTCCCATTTGTCAATTGTCGATCTTAATTCTTGTGCAGCTGCTGTCTGATTTAGGAAGTCTTTTCCTATGCCTATGTCTTGTAGTCTGCTGCCAACTTTTTCTTCTATCGCCTTCAGAGTTTGGGGTTTCATGTTGAGGTCTTTGATCCATCTGGAGTTGACTTTTGTACAGGGCAAGAAGTAGGGGTTTAATTTCATTCTTCTACAAATGGTGATCCAGTTTTGCCAACACCACTTGCTGAAGATGCTGTCTTTTCTCCATCGTGTCTTCTTGGCCCCCTTGTCAAATATGAGGGGGCTGAAATTGTATGTGCTCAAGTTTGGATCTTCAGTTTTGTTCCATTGGTCAACAGACCAGTGCCAGTACCAGGCTGTTTTTATGACTACATCCCTGTAGTATAGTTTGAAGTCTGGTATAGAGATCCCCCCTATATCCTCATTTTTAAAAACCCTAATAGCAGTAGCTTGACTAGTTTTTCTGTCTCTCCTCAGTCAGTGTAGGCAGTCTAAAGCCGGGAGACTGGAGATGGGTGTCAGGAACTCTGATCTTTATTGGTTTTTGATCTCATTGCCTGAGATTATTGTGTATGTACTAACTGGCCAACATGTCCCTATTCTGGTCAAAAAGAAGGAAGAAGGAAGGCGATACCCTCAACCTTTAATACATATTTCCCTTCAGAAATGAGGTTTATTGGGAGAAAGTACCATAAGACCATGCTTGGGCCTTGAAGAGGAAGAACACTAGACTTCTATGGTACAATATGGAAGAGGCAACCATGAGAGTGGCCTTAAAGGGAAGGAGAGAGGCTCGCCTTCAAAAACTCATGGAGGGGAGTCTTCAGCCTCTTGAGAAACCTGCCTGAAATGTCTTCTAAGAAATCCCTAGAACAAAGGGGATATTAGACTTCTGTAAACTTCTAGGGGGTGGTGAACAGTCAACATCAACATCAACATAAGTGACAAAAAGCATGGACAGGCCAGGTACAGGTTAGGACCATAAATTAGGGGCTGTTATTAGGCCATTGCACAGACAGCTCTTTAATTCTCCATCCCAGTGAGAGAGCTGCAGGGCCACATGGCCTGATCTCTTCAGGCTATGAGAGTTGGCCTTTTAAAAGTCATCCTGGTCTTAAAGGGGCAGGCCCATGTTCTTACATGTAGTGTATCTGTTTGCTCAAGAAATTAAAACAAAATGCCACAGACTGCGTGGCTTTAACAACACAAATTCACTTTCTCAGTCTGGACGGTGTTGGCAGGACTGGGAACTCCCTCTTACTGTCCTTGTCCTTGTGTGTCCTTTTCTCTGTGCACACGCATCTCTGCTGTCTCTCTCTCTCTCTCTCTCTCTCTCTGTGTATGCATCTCTGCTATCTCTGTCTGTGACCTAGTTGCCTTTTCTTATAAAGACACCAATCAGATTGGACTAGGAGTCACCTTTGCAGCCTCATTTCAGTTTAACTACTTCTTTAAGACCCTCATCACATTCTGAAATACCATGCATAAGGTTTCAGCGTGTGAATTTAAGGAGCACATACCAAGCAGAATAGATGCTGGACAACAATTGAGAGTATGTTGCCACAGACCCTGCCAGCATCCTTTAAATGGTTAAAGATCCATTCTTTGGAAACATCTGTTTTGCCTCTCCTTTTAAATCCAAGACTTCCAGAAACCAAGCGTCTTAAATTTGGATGGTAATCTTTGTACTTAATGGTACTCAGGAAGCCATCGGAGGATGAAAGAGGCTGGCTGAGGAATCTGACTGAGCTTAGGAGTCCCGCTTCTCTGCCACCCGCTCTTCCCACCCTGCTAGGTCGGGCAGCCAGTGCACTACCCACCATATAGGAAGCAGTAGTTACTATACATCTGGTACTGACTGTACCAGTCTAGTTTGGCCTGGTACTTACTGTATAGCCCAAAGTGTCTTTGAACTCTGGGTGCTCCTGCCTCAGCCTTCCTGAGTGCTGTGATTACCACAGCTAGGTCAAATGATTTCAGCTGAGGTTTTCCACATCAGAGATTACAAGGCCCTACAACAGTAGCAGTTGGCCCCAATTTTGCATACCCTCCAGCTATGGCTTCTATGGGAACTCCAACGGAGAGCAAACTATTTAAGCTTTTATAGCAAAAAAAGTCCTTTGGATTCTTTCTAGATCAAGCAGCTGAAGCACGCTCATATTTGCTTTGTTTTCTACGGATATACTCTGCAGACACTTTAGAAGGCAAGAGTGGCTTGCCGATAGGTCAAAGCGAACAGGCAATCCACAACTTTAAGGAAAGTTGAAAATTCATTGTCCTGACCACAGTGGCCCTTTCCAGAGGCTTAGCCCACACATTGCATCTCATGCTCAGGCAAAAGCAAAACAGTCACATTCTCTACTATGTCTCTAACCAGCTTGCCAGAAAAAGGGACATTTCCTTGGCAAGAAGACAAAAAATATTTCTCCTGGAGTATACTGAGAGCTTGTTCATGAGGTATCTCTCCCATTCACCCCTGGGTTCTAGGCCCTTTACTTCCCTGCAATTGGGCCTGGCCCCTAAGAGGAGTGAAGTCCACACAGAGTCTGTCTGCATGGCCTAAGACACAGCCGCTTCTAGTCCATTTTTGCCCTAGCAGCAACCTTCTTACCTGTGGCCCTTGGATGCTGTACAATTTTGCACTGGGCACCCGTGCATCTAAACAGACAATTATCTCCTGCTGTTTGCTAGTAGCACTGCCTGCCTGGTGACTTTGGCAGATGGAGAAACGAGCTAATCTGCAGGTTCTAAACAGAAGGGTTATTGATGAAATGTCACCATCTGCTGGTGTCATTAAAATGATAAAATGAGTCATAAAAAGTTGCTTTTGTTTTTTCTCAAAAAAAAAAAAAAAAGCTTGGGTTTTAAAGAGAAGTTGTTAGATTGTAGATGACAGTAGGGGACAGATTAGGGAAGGGGAAGCTGACCAGGAAAAGGGGGAGCTGATGGGTTGTCAGGGAAGATGATCTGCTGCATAAAGCCCCTCTATTTTGTATAAGATGTGGTACTCTTGAAAAGTACTGAAGTATTTCAAGTCCCCATGCCCACTTCTGGGGTATCTACCAGATGGCTAAATAAAAGTCTTTCTTTTCAGTTACACAAAGAAGCGGCCATATTGAAAGAAATTTTACCTTCATTGCCCCATATCACACAGATTATCGTTCTTGTAGCTGGATGCCCCCATGGGCAGGTGAGCCCACGGGGGCAGGTTTTCTCTATGTGTTACCAAGGATAAGGAGGTGGCTTGGATGAGGGTTGAGCCCCTAGGATTGAGCAATGACAAGAGTAGGTGGATCAGCAATAGGGAAGGAATGGGAATTGAGGTATGTGTTGGATAAGGATTTAGATAACTGAAATATACTGTGCCAGGTTCCCAGTTCTCCTTGTTTGCCTAAATCCTCGTTATTCTCTCATATTTGTACTTTGCAGATTCTTATCCACTATCAAGGATATTTACCCAAAGAGAAGAAACGTGTTGTTTCCAGTCTTTTTCCGTATGGCTTTGGATCCTTTGTTTTTGTTTACAAATTTAAATCCTAAAGAAAGTTGAAGGGTGGGTGACAATGTAAACCACTACATACCTTTTGTCCATCTCTAGGGAGTGCCGATAAATAAAGACAAGGCAGAACTGCTGTGAATCCCCACATACCCAGCCCTAACCCCAAGTTCCATGCTTTACTGCTAGGCCATAGGCTCTACCTGCTCCACCTACAATCCTCCTAAGGACACAGAGCCAGAGGGACTGCTGCTGCTTGTTGCGGAGTGTGCCTGCCTGTGAACTGGAAGCCTGCAGAGTTTTTCTGTGCTGGCGAAAGGAAGCCTCACTGCAAAAGCTTCTGTTGTTCTTTAGATGTGGTGCTTTTTCCTGCTGCTTCACTTTCATATCTAAACATGCAGGGTGGTAGTGATGGACTGCTCTGAGGGCCTGTCTCATGGGTGAATGGTCATCCTGCCTGGCGCATCTGCCTTTCGTCTCTTCGGGCTCTGGGGCTCCAGACTGCAGCAGTGGCACCAAAACCTGGCCTCTGGCTCCAAGATCAGAGACTGAAGCACTGAGGCCCCGGCTCCGAGGCACTGGGCAGGCTCAGTCCCCGCCAGCCTTCTGGCCCTGTTTCTCTGATTCCTGAGGCATGGGTTCATGCAGTGTGCATCTGACTATAAGCTTAGAACTCAACAGTGTGGCCAAGCAAGTTAAAAACACCCGTATGAAAACTGTCGAGTTTGTGCCTAGGTGAGGGAACAGGAAAGGGAAGGGAGGGAGGGAGGGAGGCTTTTAATTTTTACCAGTCGTTTTTCCTCCAAAGGAGTCTAAATCCCATGACACCATCCTAGGGGAAAAGGAAGGGAGATGGGTGTCGTGGGTTACTTTCAACTTGCTCATCCTTTATTTCTGTTTTCCTCAGTCACAGAACGTCATAGAACCCTTCATTCACAGTGGAGAGAAATGGGTCCAGAGACATGCATTTTCCAAGGCTGCTCAGCATAGGATAGGATCTCCCTGTAGCCCTAGCTGGCCTAGAACTCACTAGGTAGACCAAGCTGGCCTGGAACTCCGCCTTCAGACTAAAAGTGAATGCCACTACACTCAATTTTATTTTTTTTTATTACTTCTTTATTTTTTTCATTTTTTAACAATAAATAGTCCTTATGAGTACAAGCATCCTTCATGTAAAACCAATTTGCAAGCAGTTGTGCCCAAACCCACACAGCCCATGGGTCCCACCATCCAGTTGGGGGGGCTTGTATGTTCAATCAAGTTGATCAGATGAGTGTCCAGACTATATTGCTGTAGTTTCATCATTCACCCCAATTGCAGCCCTTACATTCTATCATGCCCCCTCTTCCACAGATTGTTCCCTAGGCTTAGAAACGGGGCACAAGTAGACGAGAAGCAAAACAGTCTACTTTCTCTGGAGCTGTTGTCTTGGACTCTGATCATTTCTGGCTGTTTCCTTTCATGGGCTGACAGTTTGTCCATGAATAACCTTTCAATCCTACTAATGAAGCACAAGCAATTAGATATATAGGTATTTAAACAGTACTAATTGTTATGGTAGGTTACTTTGGTATAGACACACCTGTCATATTTTACAGAAAAAAATGTAATTCATGGATTTACACTCGAATTTTTAAGGCTTTTTAAAATTTATTATTTATTTCATTTTTATGTATATGAGTGTTTTGCCTGAATGTAAGTGCATCTGTGCATGCAGTGCCCTGGGAGGGTGTCAGATTCCTCAGAACTGGAGTTAAGGATGGTTGTAAGCTACCATGTAGGTGTCATACAGGTTGTGGGGACCAAACCTGGATCATCTGGATGAAGAGTGCTCTTAACCACTAAGCCATCTCTTCAGCCCCATGAAGAGAGATTTCTTTTGTTTTTGCCTTTTTGAGACAGGGTCTCCCCGTAGCCCCAGCTGTCCTGTAACTCACTCTGTAGACCAGGCTGGCTTTGAACTCACAAAGATCCGCCTGCCTCTGCCTCCCAAGTGCTAGGATTAAAGGCGTGCACCACCACACCCGGCTTAAAGAGATTTTTTTTTTTAAGGATAATAAGGTGAATCTTATGAAAACACATCATATAATGTATGGCATAGTCAAGGAATAAAAAGAACATTCTTCTGTGCTCCTAGCTGGCTATTAACTGTTTGTTCTTCACCTCGGGCTCTGAGGGATGGGTTCTCCTATGAAAAGCATGCCTGTGGAAGCAGCTGGGGTGGAAGTCCTAGTGAGATTTGGGATTGCCTTCCCTTGCTTTGTGTTCTTGCTGTCATGGTGGGCACCACCCTCCTCATTTCCATATGTTAATGCCTTTCCTCTCATTCCACAGCAGACCACAGAGACCACTGAAGAGGAGGACGACCAGCCCCTCAGCCTGGCCTGGCCCTCCAACCCCCGCAAGCAGGTCACGTTCCTCATCGTTTTGCCCATTGTATTTCCTCTCTGGATCACTTTACCTGATGTTCGCAAACCTGTGAGTGAACCGTTATGAAACAGTTGCCTTGTGAAAAGCATGACAGCTAGTCTGTTTCTGCTGTGTGAAAAAGAAAGCAGGGGGTGGATGGGGGGACCTGGACAGGACTAGAGAGTTGGCTCGGCGGTTAAGAGCACAGGCTGTTCTTGCAGAGGACCTGGGTTCAGTTCCCGGCACCCACATGGCAGCTAATAATCACTTGTAAGTCCATTTCCAGGGGAGCTGATGCCTTCTCTGACCTCTGCAGGCATTGTGTACTATATGGGTGCACTTACATACATGCCATGCAAAACATAAAAAATAAAAACAAAATAAATCAAAAAATTGGCAGGGGGGTGGGAAGTACCACAAATACATGTGTATTCTCAGGTATACCTAAACTTCAATCTGGTGTCATTGAACTGAGTTCTTGAACTCTTCATTTTTTCCCTAGAAAGAAAAAAGAGAGTAAAGGGACAGGACAAACAGCTCTAATCTTATGAAGGTGCACATACCACACACACATGTGCATGCACAGACACACAACAGAAGCATGTGCCTACTGTGTATCAGATCTTGCATTAGATATTTTCAGCAAAATATATTGTGGGAACCTCTTGAAACATCCATGGTAGGAAATATGTGTTGTTGGTAGATGTACAAAGAGAGGCACAAAGACGTTAACTAACTCATTCCTGGTTGCTTTCCAGAGGCTGGAGTTTAGATATATCCCCACGGCTTCTCTTCAGATTTCATAACACTAGAAAGTTGAAATCTGAAAAACAAATTCATATATAAAAATATATGGAATAAAATACTATGGTAACATTCAGGATAAAGTAAAAGTCTTCAAGAAATGCCTGATGATCCTATTTTCCTTATTTGGGGGGGCGTGAAAAATGTGAGTATCCCAGTAGCCACCAGAAAAGGACTTGTGAGAGTACTGCCCATAGTACAGCTTCCCTGGTAAGGGATGAGTTTGTGCAGCAGATGTCACTCCCTGAAAGCAATATTCCAGCTTTTTAGCCAAGATACAACACAGAATGTCTGCTCCATGTGAAGGGCTGGCTTCCTAAAAACCACAGAAAAGTAGCTGGATTTATTTGAAATTTTTTCCTTGGCTCACATTGCACTGGTATTTCTGAGATACATTCATTACTCCCTTGTGATAGTTAATATTAATTGCCCACTATGGCCGTAAAGGATTATCTACATTAGGTTAATTGAAGTGGAAAGGCCCATCCTAAATGTGGGTGGTATCATCCTTTGGGCTGGGATCCCTTGCCCGAATAAAAAGAGAAAGCCCTCTGAGCACCAGCAGCCATCTCTCCATGCTTCCTGAGTACAGACACAATGTGAACAGCTGCCCGCTGTTCCTACCGTATGACATGCCCACCATGGTCCCCTTGTCACCAGCTAAAATAAACCCTTCCTTAAACTGCTTTTGTCAGATACTTTATCTGACAATGGGAAAAGTAATTAATAAATTAAACTCTTCTATTTCTAAGATGTTTCCCATCCCCCCCCCAAGGAAATTCAGTGGGAAAGATAGTTTCTAAATCCATCCTGGAGGGGCTGCCTGGCTAATGAGATCAAAGGCTCGAAACCTGCAGCTCTTGGAAAACAAACAGAAACTGACCAAGGCAGTATTTACTTGGATACTGATTACTTTGCTTATTGGTGTCAGGAAGTAAAGTAAAGGCACACAGTTTCAGAGAGTTCAGCTCATGGTTGTTTGACATGTGTTTGGGCAGACATCATGGAGGCTGGAACATGTGCCATGCCTGCTCTTTATTTCTGGTAGATGGGAAACAGAGAGAGAAAATGTTCTGCTGGAGCTCTCCTCTCCCACCCCTTTTATTCCTCCAGGCATGTGGCCCATGGGATGGTGCCATCCACGTTCAGAATGGTCTTTCCCCTTCTGTTAATATTCTCTGAATACACTCTCACAGACATCCCCAGAGGTCTGCCTCACTCATCTTCAAGGTGATTCTAAGTCCACCCAAAGTTCACAATGAATATTGACCATCACACTGGATGATGACAACCTTTCTGACTGATGTTGTAATGTGGAAAGGCACAAGATGAGAAGATGAAGCTGTGCATAGCACTCTTCTCTAATACCATTGACTGCATAGCCTGCCCTTGAGGGCCGGGCTCTACTGTCTATATTTCCTACACTTTCTATGATAGCTGCTTTTCCCACTGCTGCAACAGACTACCTGACAGAAACCACTCACGGGAACAAGGATTTATTTTGGCTCATGGTTTAAAAAGGGATAAAGTCCATCATGGTGGGGAAGGGATGAGGTCATATTGCATCCAGAGTCAGGAAGCAGAGGGAGACAAATGCTGCTATTCCACTCATTTTCTCTTAATCAATTCAGGCCCCAGCCCAAAGGATGTCACATATATTGAGGGTGGGTCTTCTTGTCTCAGTTACACCTTTTGAGGAAGTGCCCTCAAAAATACACGCAGAGATAGGTCTTCTATGCAATTCCAAATCTAGCCAAGTAGACAACAGCTCCCCAAGGGTCAGCCGTAGGTGAAATGGGTTCTTTTCTTTTTCTGGGTATACCGTGTGGTATTCCAAGTAGGTATGAGACTCTCAAGGGAATTTTGATTATGTTTAGATTTCTCAATAAATATTTACTGAGCCCCAAGCACCACTTAAGCCCCTAAAGAATATAATATAAATATATATAAAGAATATATATGTAAGGAATATAATGACACAATAGCCACAATTTGTACCCTTAAATTTAGTAGAGGAAACAGCTGGATAGTTCTGCTGAGAACTGATTGGCATATGCATATCTCACCTATAACAGCTTGTCTGTGTTCAACGTGGTCCCCTAAATTTAAGCAGTCTAGTTTGGACTCTGTCACAGGATGGCAAAGGACCAAGTACAAGAAGAATGAAAACTAAAAAACGCTGTTGAGATCTAGTTTGGAATTTGTACTCTGTGATTTACGAAACAGTCTATTGATTGAAATCATAAGAAAACTGGAAAGGTAGAAAAATTAGATCTCACCTCTCGATGGGAGGGGCAGAGAGTGTGGTCGCCATTTTCATACACCGCCTTCTGTATTTTACAGAGGCCACCTGAGGAAATACCCACAGAAAAGAGAGAGAGCAGAAAAATTAACAGTAAATAGATATTTGCTACTCCTTGGGGCCAGACAGCACTATCCCTCTGGTAATGCATTAATTACTTGTGAACTTCACCTATAATTAATTACAAAGTTTCAGAGTAAATAATACACCCATTTGTTTTTATGTCCACACCACTTATATGCAATTATATGCAAATTATATTGCAGTGTTTATTGGATCATGCATATTTTGGCTCAGATAATTAGGAACTTCACATTTATAGTCTTCTTTTTTTTTGGTCTTTTCAAGACAAGGTCTCCCTGTAGCTTCAGCTGTCCTGGAACTCACTCTGTAGGCCAGGCTGGCCTTGAACTCACAAAGATCCGCCTGCCTCTACCTCCCAAGTGCTAGGATTACAGACGCATGCCACCACGCCCCTTTGATGAAAGTTGAAAATGATGAATAAGCCAGTCTTTGTGGTGCACGCCTTTAATCCCAGCAATTGGGAGGCAGAGGCAGGCGGATCTCTGTGAGTTCAAGGCCAGCTTGGTCTACATAGTGAAGAAGGAAGGAAGGAAGGAAGGAAGGAAGGAAGGAAGGAAGGAAGGAAGGAAGGAAGGAAGGAAGGAAGGAAGGAAGGAAAATAAAATATCTACTCTTGTGGCCCAAGATGGGTATTCTTACAAAGCGGAAGACATTTCATGAGATAAAATGTGATTCATTAGCTCAGGGAAGGAATCTGCTAACCTAACCAGGGTTATTGATTATCTGCCTGGAGCCAAGAATAGCTAACAGCAAGTACAAAGTGATTGAGATCCGGGGAGGCTTAACATTTGTATGCCCCTGGTCAGCTACTAAGAGGCAAAGCCAAGACTCCAGACCAGACTTTCACAGTCATTTTACCTCCCCAGGTATCAGCTTCTTTATCTATTTTTTTTATTTTTTTATTTTTTTATTATTTTTATTCTATGTGTATGAGTATATTGCTTGCATGTATATAAGTGCACCCCATGTCATGCAATGCCCAGGGAGATCAGAAGAGGAGTCAGATTCCCCTGGAACTGGAATTGCAGATGGTTGTTCGCCACCATGTTGGTGCTGGGAATCAAACCCAGGCCCTCTGTAAGGGCAGTCACTGCTCTTAACCACTGAGCCATCTCTCCATCCTCCATCTTCCTCATCTCTTAAAAATTAAAATGATCACACCTTTAATCCCAGCACTTGGGAGGCGGAGGCAGACAGATATCCGAGTTCCACCCTATCTCAAAAAAAAAAAAAAAAAAAAAGGGACTGGAGAGTTGGCTTAGCTGTTAAAAGTACTGACTGCTCTTGCAAAGGACCCAGGTTTGATTCTCAGCACCCACGTGGCAGCTAACAACCATCCGTAACTTCAGTTCCAGGGGATCCAATATCCTCCTCTGACCTCCATGGGCATTGCATGGCATGGGTGCACTTACATGCAGGTAATACATTCATACACATAAATAAAAATAAGACTAAAACGTGTATAATATTGTATAGTAACAACTGTAATTATTACCTCAGCACTTATAATATCTCGAGCTCTTTGCTAGACATTTTGTAGACAAGAAATCTTCAGAACACTTAGATTTTTGTAACATCCCCATTTTACAAGCCAGATGTAATGGTAGGTTCCTAAAATCCCAGCTGTTCCGGAGGACAAGCCGGGATGATCATACATTTGAAACTAGCCTGGACTACCTAACAAGACTTCCACCCCCTCCACCCAAAATATAGGCTTTGGCACAAAGTAATGCTTAGTGACTGTTGAATTTGAATGAGTAGGGACACAGCCAGTTTGTGCAGCCAACTATATTGTCCAGCACCTCTTCTCAAGCCAACATCACGCTGCTGTACTAAAAGCTTCTAATAGGAACATTAGCTGTCAATTGTTTATGCAAACCATTACACTGGAAACTAAATGGACAGCACATGGACACCATTTGCTCATTTGCTAATTAGTGTGAGGCCTATCCTAACAGATGTCAGGATGAGCTACCATTCCTATAAACTGATTTGCTAGACCTTGGCTTCAAGAGCTATTTTGTGTCATCCAGTGATACTGGTAACCTGATACCAGTGTTTTGGGCCAGTGTTGTCTGGAATGAAAGCACGGAGTCCTGATAGGGAGACTGGTCCAGACAAAAATGAAAGAATCTCCTGGGGTTGTGAAGCTGGGCATGGCAAGGCAGTTTGACAGGGAAATACTTAGCCAAACTGCTGGTGCGTGAAGGCTTGTAGCTTCCGCAGCAGGAACAATATAGGAGGCTGGGGAGACAGATGGCCTTACAGCTGGAGTATCGCTCTGTTTACTGGATGCTTTTTTAATTTTCTGACATTGTGAGCAGAGCCTGGAATTATGTTGATGATGTTCATTCCAGTCTGGGGCTGGGTGTATTTTAAGCATTATTGGCTCTGTTTTTCTTTAGGAAAAGTTGGTAAAGCATACATATTAAGAGCACATTCTGTATTGTCAGGAAGACCTTACCTGGGTTTGAATTTCAGTCTAGTTAAAAATCTGGGTATAGAGTAGGTACCTAGTCTTTATCTACATTTAATTTATGATGAAGACACTGTAAATTCCCTAAGAAAAGTTATTTTTTAACATTTTTTGCAATGCTTATTCAACATTCAACCTTCATTACTTTCTATTGCCTATTAGTTACTAATTGAGTAAAGAGCATTAAATATTGAATTAGTCACGTTTATTTGCATTGGTTCCTTTACATCTGGAAGTCTGACACCTTGCTTTCTACATTTTTTCAGACTTACATCCAGGAAAAACAAAACAAACAAACAAACAAACAAACAAAACCTGAGAATTCCGCTCAGCTAAGCACTCTGCCTGGGGCCTGAGAAGCTTGGTATCTGCTTTAGCAGGGGGAGTCTTAGCTCAAGAATCCAGTTCAGTTTCCAGCTTTAAAGGAATATGCTTTGAGATGTGAAAGTCTGAGCGTCCATTGCCCACTGAAGTGTTCAGGATCTCCAGGAGAGACCAGAATCCTTGTGCAAAATACTGTCTTTCTAAACAAGAGAGGGATCGTGGGGAAGCATTTAAGGGAGAGACTTGGGATGTTTCTCATGACTTAATCCCAATCAAACATGCCCATTTGGTCTTGTGGACACCCTGGACAATGGCCCACCAAAAGCAGCTGTCATTTAAAGAGAGAAGTGTGGCCACCAGGGGCCAGCCAAGGGACCTGAATAGATTATTACAGAACTGAAAAAAGACCAGGGGACTAGTGTGGCTTCTTTACTTTTACTTCTTTGCTTCTATTTCTTTCTCCACCCACAAGTGATAAAAGCAGAGAGAACTCTGTTTTTATAGTCTTACTCATTAGAGTCACAGCTGAATATTCATAGAACAATGAATAACAATAAAGTGGCTAGAATATAACAATTTAGCAAAATACAATGAGCACATCAACATTATCTCCATGCTATGCCTACATTATCTCCATGCTATGCCTACGTAGGTCAGTGTGTTTCCTGAGAATCTAGAGGGGGAACCGGCATTCCGGAGATGACTCCCCAGTAGGCATTCTTGCATAAACTTTCTCATGAAACAAGGCCCTCCAAGCACACATGCTCAAGGTTACAGCTTAATTTACCAAGCACGTTTTTAAAATCACAGGAACACTATTTCACAGTCCCTGCAGAAAAGAGAACCTTATAAAAATCTAAGGATTTTGTAAATGATAATTAAAACATGTAAGCCTGAGGTCATAGAATCTGCCTTAGTTATTCTACTGTAAATTCAAAGGATGGCCAAGCACGTTCCTTTTTTGCCTTCGAAGGGAGCTTCAAAGAAAGCACTCTGTGACTGCCTCGGGCCAGCTTTTCAGCCAGCTGAGACTGCCAGTGTCTGGGTCAACTCTGGGAGACATTCCTCTGGACAAAACTGGATGGCATTGTCAAAGCAGAAACTGTGGTCTTTCTCAGTATAGAAAGCTTTGGAATTAAAGCATTGGCGATAATAGGTGGCAGGCTCTCAAACAGCACTCGACTGTCTAAGCAGGCCTCACGTTTTCCACAAGAGAATCAGTGCAACCCAGGCTTCCTGGAACCGTGCTAAGAAATGCTGTGCTTGTTTGCTTGTTGATGAGGAGGTCCCATGTGCCATAGGATAATTACAGAGGTCAGAAAACTACTTGCAAGAGTTGGTTCTCTCCTTCTTCCATGTCAGTCTGAGTGGAACTCAGGTCGTCTGGCTTGTTGGCAGTTACCTTTACCTACTGAGCCATCTTATTGACCGTTTTGGGTGTCTAATCTTTTTTTTTAATTTTTATTTATTTATTTTCTATGCGTATGAATGTACTGTCTGCACGTAGGTTTGTGCACCCGTGTCGTGCAATGCCGCGGAGGTCAGAAGAGGGTGTCGGATTCCCCTGGAACTGGAGTTCTCCTGGAATTGGAGTTACAGACGGTTCTCAGCTGCCATGTGGGTGCTGGGGATTGAACCCTGGTCCTCTGCAAGAGCAGTCGGAGCTCTTAACCGCTAGGCTATCTCTCCAGCCCCTTGGTGTCTAATCTTTAACGTTCTTAGAAAACTCTTAATGTGCTCACCCTGTGTAGAAGCCTGAGATAAGAGCAGATGAGGATGGCCAGGTGTGGTGGCGTATTCCTTTAATCCCAGCACTCAGGAGGCAGAGGCAGGCAGATCTCTGTGAGTTCAAGGCCAGCCTGGTCTACATAGTGAGTTCCAGGAAGGCTGGGGCTGCAGGGAGACCCTGTCTCAAAAAGACAAAAAAAAAAGCAGATGAGGAAGGATGCAAGGTAGTTAACAGATAGAAGGAAAGGCTGAGGATCCAGGCATTAGAAAGGGCAGGAGCAGAGGGCAATTGGTATCCAGCTGGAGCCATTAATGGACATCCTCTTTAAGTGACCTCCAGAGCCCAACACACGCTTATTATAATCCCAGCTCTTGAAAAGCTAAGGCAGGAAGATAGAATTTGAAGCTAGCCTGAGCTACATAGTGAGTACTAGACCATCCAGGCTTTCCTTGTCTCATAGAGAATAGTAAAAGAATAGATGAGGAAGTCAGAGGAAAGAGGGAGAGAAGGAAGGAGACGAGAGAGAGAGAGAGAGAGAGAGAGAGAGAGAGAGAGAGAGAGAAAAGAGAGTTTCCGAGTTTGATCAGGGGTAGGTAGTCTTTTGATTGCTAATCCTACCAAGATGAAGGAAAGGTGGGAGAAATCCTAGCACTGCAGCTTTAGCTGAGTCTTGTCCACCCCTGCAGCACTGACGCTCTCACCTCTGATTATCTTCTAGTCATCCAGGAAATTCTTCCCCATCACGTTCTTTGGCGCCATCACTTGGATTGCAGTTTTCTCTTATCTGATGGTATGGTGGGCACACCAGGTAAGACTGGCAGTGACATCCATATGCCTGCTTTGAACTAGGTACATGTGTTGGTTTAGATAATGTGTTTGCGTTTTGAAACTACCACAATATTGAGTATGTCACAGACTACTTATGTTTCAAGATTGTACTTTATCTAGTCTCCAGGCCTTTTCCTGGGGCCAGCCACTAGACAATCACGTGGAGGAGGGTAAGCCTAGCTGCTTCTTAGCATGTAGCCTGAGGCTAGGCCAACCAGGGCTAGGAGATATGGCAATTCTGCCTGACTATGGTGCCTTTACTTTGTCTTGGGCATGCCATTGAGCATAGCTGTCACCAGCCATGTGTATGTGTGTTTCCATGTATGTGAACCCATGTGTGCACAGGTGGTGGTCAGAGTAGGACTTAGGGGCTCCCCTCTGTCAGTCTCCACCTTATTCTCTTGGCATAGGGTCTCTCACTGAACCTAGATCTTGCCAGTTTGGGGGTGAGGCTGGCAACCAGCAAGCCCAGTGATCCTCCTACCCCCAACTGCACACTGCTGGGGTCTTATTACATGGTACTGGGGATCTGAACTCAGGTCTTCATGCTTGTATAACAAGTTCTCTTACCCATACAACTGTCTTCCCGGTCCTCACCAGCCTTTTAACAATGATTCTTAGGAAAGGACCTGAAAACAAAGTGGCTTTTGAGCTCCAGTTTATAAATGGAGTGACGAATGTCGTTTTTGTGACGTAACTTGGTACCAGCCATAATGCTGATTACAAGATGTGATCTCACACTATCTGTTGCTGAAAAACATGAATGAAAGAGTGAGATTCAAAGATCATAGTGGCAACCATTATTCAGATATTTTGAAGGCGGTACTATCCTACTACTGTCTACAATCTGTAGATAAAAGAAATCCAAAGTGTCCACTTACATCCTTTGTATAATATAGTCCTAAAATTATTGTGCTTGCTAAAATAGAATATAACAATTTGAAGAAAATGTACACCAAGAACATATGTAGATAGACTCTTCAACAAATGGTGCTAGACTTCCATACGCAAGAATACATGAACGTGGAACCTCACTTTATAGCGTGCTCGAAAATTAACTTAAAATGGAACATAACTCTAAATATAAAAGCTGAAACTATCAAATTTCCAGAAGAAACCACTGGTAGGTAATCAGCATGGCCCAGTGTGACCAGGGTACGATCCCATTCAAAAATCCTCAATGACAGGTGACAAGCTTATAAAGTTAGATTCTCCTTCAGCGGAGATGTTTCTAGAGCCACCTGGACTCATTGGGATTTAATGCTTAATGAAAACTCTCACTCATGTGGTTTCCTGCATCATGGACTGACCCCAGTAAGCCAGCCTTTATCCCTACTGCCAGAACACTGATGGCTGTGGTCTGAGAATTTGAAGGGGGAGAGGCATAACATCTGTTTTGTTCTAGCTGACAGTGATTAATCATTTACTCTGTAGCGGCACCATGTTAACTTGTTTACAGCATCATCACATGGACTCATCACAATAACTCTGAGTGGATATTATTAATTTCACATCACAGATAGGAAAAAAAAAACAAGAGACAGCAAAGGTGGATAGACTTTGCCCTGGCCTGGCAGGCTAGGATATACACCCAGAACTAACCAGTGCTCTTAACCAGATCACTATACTGAGTGTCTTCAGTTTTTGTAGTCTTCTGTCTGTAGTGACATTCAAACCCAAAACTTAAGAATGTATTGAAACAATTGCAATGCACTTAAGGTAAAATCATTTATTGGCCTTAAGAAGAATATTTTGCTCTAATAGGGCATGCCTGTCTGTCAGGAAACTGTCCACATAAACAAGCTGACACAGCTTCTTAAACTGTTTCTACCTACAGCCCTTTGCCCAAAAAATTTTTATACAACCCCAAGTATATAGGCCTATAGAATAAGTATGCAAATCAACCCTTTACCGATGATAAATAATGAAATTTATTTTCCAAACAATTCTTTGACGCTCATATAATTTTGTTATTTGTTAAAGATTAAAGCAAATTTGCAAACTACTGAAATAATTGTGCTGATTTTTACATGAAGAATTAAATATGGGTAGAATATTTGATGCTACAGAATGTAGTTTCAGAGTTGATGATTATTTCTATTTTATAATCATCAATTCTGAGAACATTGCTTCCCATAAATATGAAGTATAAAATGGCATAAAGGCCAGGCATGGTGGCACACGCCTTTAATCCTAGCACTTGGGAGGCAGAGGCAGGTGGATCTTTGTGAGTTCAAGGCCAGCCTGGTTGGTCTACAGAGTGAATTCCAGGACAGCTGGGGCTACAGGGAGACCCTGTCTCAAAAAAGACCAAAAAAATAGAAAATAAAAAAATATAAAATAAAATGGCATAAATATATTTAGGGTCATTTCAAAAATTGTGGGGAATTCCTAATCCTGAGCTAAATTTTATTTAATAATTTTTAATGTATTTACTTCATGGGGTAGCATATGCCACATCACAAGTGTGGAGGTCAGGGGACAGTTTGCAAAGTCACTTCTGTTCTACAGTGTGGGCTTCGGAGACCAATCTCGGGTCCTCAGGCTTTATCCACCAGGCCATTTCACTAGACCCTCAGGTAACAATTTTTTTTAATGAAACTAAAATCAGCAAATCCAACAGCATTTCTTAAACCTGGAATTCTAACACAATATAATTCAAAGATACATTAATTTGATATATTAATACATGCTGAGTAATGACAGTGGAAAATATTGAAATTGTTTGTTTTCCATAATAATACCATTAGGTTTCCATAAGAGCTGTGCTCGGGTTCCTATAGCTCTTTATTACATGAAGTTGTTTAATCTTCATTGCTGATTTCCTTGCTATGTTGGTCATGATTGTGGCTTGTTCATTATTATCTCAACACTTGGCCCAGTACCAAGAAAGGATTCATCAAAAATGAGTTGCTTAATGGTGAACTGTGGTTCTTTGAATTCTAACACCCACATGTGTCCCTCTTATGACATTCAGGTTGGAGAGACGATTGGCATTAGTGAAGAAATCATGGGTCTGACCATCTTGGCTGCTGGAACCTCCATCCCCGATCTTATCACCAGTGTCATAGTAGCCCGGAAGGGGCTGGGGGACATGGCTGTGTCTAGCTCTGTTGGAAGCAACATCTTTGACATCACCGTGGGGTGAGTAGGGAGTTCTCCAAGCATGCACATCAGCCCCACCTGTCTGTGTCTCACTGGAAGCTATAGAGATATGACCAGGTTCTCTTAACCAAGAACTCACCCAAGTGTCAACCCAAACTTAAGACTAGGGGTCCCATTCCATTTCAACAACTAGCTTTATTATTTTCAGAGATCTTAATGAAAAATAAATCATACCTAAACCCACAGAAAAATGCATTACATACATGTAATATCTGCCAAGGTACGTACATTTTATCTCATAAGATAACAGTCATAGAGAATAGGTTTTTTTTTGGTCTTTTCGAGACAGGGTCTCCCGGTAGCCCCAGCTGTTCTGGAACTCACTCCGTAGACCAGGCTGGCCTTGAACTCACAAAGATCCGCCTGCCTCTGCTACCCAAGTGCTAGAATTAAAGGCATGCGCCACCAGTCCGGCCCCGAGAATAGGTATTTTACCCATTTCTAAATATAGAGCCTGAAGAGAACAGAGCTCACATAACTAATAAATGAGGCATCTGGGATTTAAAGGAGTCTCTGAGGGCAAGTTCTCTACCTTCAAGCAAAACCCTGTCTGAACCTGTGGGTCACCAAGGTGCCCTCTCCTGGGGCCCTTGGCCTTTGCTGGCCTCTCACTGAGCAGCACTCCCTGTTTGTCTTTGGGAAACTCACTTGTCATTCCAGTGTCGATTCAAATCCAGACTTTGATTTCCAGTGACCCGGCTTTAGGGCTGTTGCTCGTAGAGACATTCTGCATACAGTATTACCATTATGATTATTTCTGCCTGCCAGCCTATGATCCCTTCCAGCATCCTCCTAATGAACTCACTGAAACCTCACATCATGCCTACTACATGGTAGGCTTGACAAGTTCATATAGAAAGCAGAGATAAATGGGCGAATGGGTGAATGAATGCCTTAACAGGTGTATGTTTTAAATGAAGCTGTTCTAGTATAAACAGTATTTGTTAGGCCCTGCTGCTTACAAATTTAGATCCACCTGAGTAGGTTGAAAAGGGCAGGTGGGGGGAGAACATTCTGTAGTATAAAAAGAAAAATTCCTGCTACAATCTAAGAATTATAAGTATTCATACAGACATATTCTCGTGTTTTCTAAAAATATATATTCTAACAAATTGCAAATGAAATAAATGAAAAGCTACTATTTCAGAAGACCTAGGTTTGGTCCCAGAACCTACATGGACGCTACCAATCATTGTAATTCGAGTTCCAGGGAATGGGATGACCTCTTCTGGCCCTTACAGGCATTGCATGCACAGTCTGTGTTTACACACAAAGCATTTATATGCATAAAAATATTAATTTGCTGGGCATGGTGGTGCACACCTTTAATCCTAGCACTTGAGAAGCAGAGGCAGGTGGATCTTTGTGAGTTCAAGGCCAGCCTGGTCTACAGAGCAAATTCCAGGACAGCTGGGGCTACAGGGAGACCCTGTCTCAACAAGACCAAATATATATATATATACTAATTTATTAATTTTAAGAAGGCCTTATTTTGACTCACGGCTTCAAGGGTCAGCCCATGGTCTCTTGTCCCTGCTCCCTTGGACTTGTGGCAGCCTGGCCGAAGAGGCCTCTTATCATTGTGGCCAAGCCACAAAGAGTACAACAGGAAGGAAGCAGGGCCCCAAAATCCATTTCAAGGTCCTGAACTAGCTTCCTTCTAACAGACTCTACGTCTTCAGCGTTCTACCACCTCCTAAGAGCCATAGGCTGATACTTAACTTTTAACACATGGGCCTTTGGGGAACATTCAATATCCAAACTAAAGTATACAGTTTAGTAAGAGTAAAGTGGTTTGGGTTGCTCTGGAAGACATAGGATATATAAAAAAGAGAGTTTCCTGAGGGTGTGGTGGTGCACGCCTTTAATCCTAGCACTTGGGAGGCAGAGGCAAGCAGATCTCTGTGAGTTCAAGGCCAGCCTGGTCTACAGAGTGAGTTCCAGGCCAGCTGGGGCTATAGGGAGACCCTGTATAAAAATTAAAAAAAAAAAAAAAAAAAAAACAGTTTCCCAGACTAGTCGACAATTCTGGTCTTTTTTCCTATCACCACCATTCTAGGGTAGTCCCCTCCCACTTCCTGACTTCACATTGCTGAACCCAGGATGCCAAGGCTATCCCTCCTGTCAAACACTGGAATGACACCTTGTTTCAGGCTCCTAGGAGAACCCTAACACAGAAAGGTCCACTGAAGTAAGCGTCTCCCACCCAGGCTCTAGTGGACAAAGCACCTATGCAAAGACTTGAACTTTGCCCCGGTTGGCATGTGCTGACCCCTGGGGGCCAGCATTTGTCAAGCTCGAGAATTTAAAAATGCATAACATAATGTGTTCTGCTTCTGCACACACTTCTTTCACAACCTAATGGTTGGGGACTTTTTTTTTTTTTTTTTTTTTAGTGTATCTTATGTCTCCATTGGAGAATTTTGTGATTCAAAAGGGTGTCTCCTCTTCCATACACCTGAGACAGACCAGATGAAAACTACCTCCCCTAGCCATACAGAAGTCTCCTACCAAGACAGCTGCCTCCAGGTGGCCACACCCCCAACCTGGATGATTTCAGCCATTCCTCGCCTGTGGAGACCTAGTCAATTCCTGCTGTGTTCCTGGCAATTACTTTCCCAGTGTATGTCAGAATAGTCACTCCCTGACTCCCTTATGTGGGTTCCCAGGCCAATCATGCCTCCTAGTGACTCTACGGTGTCACCCTCTCCTGTATCCGATAGTCATCGTCACATGCTTAGCAGGCTTTTCGCCACACATGACTACCCTGTCTCATCTCACCTGCCTGCCTTTCTTCCTCCCAGGCTCCCGCTGCCCTGGCTGCTCTACAGCGTCATCCACAGATTCCAGCCAGTGCCCGTCAGCAGCAATGGCCTCTTCTGTGCCATTGTCCTCCTGTTCATCATGCTACTCTTTGTTATCCTCTCCATCGCCCTCTGCAAGTGGCGGATGAACAAAGCACTGGGCTTCGTCATGTTTGGCCTCTACTTCGTGTTCCTGGTGGTCAGCGTCCTCCTAGAAGACAGAGTTCTTGTGTGCCCTGTCTCCATCTAGTGGAAAAAATGTATCTTAATCCAACAGCATGGATGGTCCCTCCTGGCTCCAGGCCCCACACTCCACACTCCAGGCTCCTTGCACTCTTAAGAAAGAGGCAGTTTGCGCCCAGCCTTGAGAGCCAAGTGTCCCTCCCTGGAGGGTTGAAGGAAGAATGGATTCTATGGGACCATTCACTTCACAGGCACCCATGCCTGCTGAAATGACTCTGTACAAGAGACAAAGAGAGCCATCTCTCCATCACCACTGACAAGTACTCCTCGCTGGTCGGAGGTACGTTACATTCATTGTAAGATGCAAACAAGGACAGAGCTATATATACATAAAAATATACATACTATAAATACATACTTATGAACATACAAATCCCGCCTGTTTTCCTGTACTATTCCTTTCCTCCTATACTTATAGATTAATATATAACTATACACAAACAGAAAGAAAAATTATATATAAGCATATATATAAGTACCAATGCATCTTTTCAGGGATAGTGCTAGCATATTTATGGTACCTATTTGAAGAGGACACCAACCTCCCACCTTCAGCGTGGGCTTTACCTCTCAAGTGGAAAAGGTAAATTAATGGCATCAGTAGACAAATGTAGCTTTGCTATGATTTATCTTCAGCTTACTTTGGACTTACTGAGTTTAGTGAAATAGTTTGTAAAGAAGAGGGCCTAGTAGCGGGACTCTATAGGAGCCCCAAGTAGAACCTCCTACAATACTTACAAGCCAAACAGAACATTGTTCTACCCAGACCCACTGGGTGCACTGACTAAGATCCATGGGGCTCCTTAAGACAGATGGAGGTAAAACCCATTCTAGGTGGCAGTTGCTAAAGACCAAGCAAGAGCTAATAAGGCTTGGCTTGTTTGGGTTTTTTTTTCTTATATTGCCCCAGCATGCAAATAGACAATAAGACTGCAAACCAAATTAGTGCTTCTCTAGGACAGAAAAACTGTATAAACTGAACCTATCTTGTTCCAACGCATGGCCCATTATCATCAAAAGAATGAAGGCAATTTTAGCAGTGATTGTCATTCAACATACTTTGATGCTAAGGGCTCACCTATAGTCCAGAGGCCTGCCAAGAGAGCCTAGATATGTGCTGAGAAACACTCTCACCTAGTAGAGGTGCTCAGCAGAACTTACTGCCTGATGGGAGCTTATGGGCACAGCTCCTTAGAATATTTCTCAGTGTGGTCATAAAGGGCTTCAATGTCTAAGAATTATTCTCAATAGATCTAAACTGATTAATACTGCTTACTTGAGGCAGCTCAGGATTGTTTGCAGAGGCATTTACCCATTTGGTGCACCCCAGAACAGATTCCAAGGCCCATGTCAAAGATTTAGCATACTGAAGCAGCAGCATCTGGGTGTCCCTCCTGCCATCATAACCCATCCAGAATTGTAGCTTTTCAGAGTACAGTGAAGAATATATTCCAGAGCTTCTTTATACTGGTTTTAAGCCAGTCACCCCAGTATTTTGATTGGCAATTTTGCTCAGCTACACATGGGAACATCTGATTCATTGAATGCTCCCAAGTTCTATTTGAAACCTTGTGTGATTTTTCGGGGCCTATTTCAGTAGAAAATGAGAGTAGCTGGCAAACTAAATTGAAAAATATTCAGTAACTTTTCATTTCCCTAAGTCATGCATTTCTCCTTCAAATCAATTGAAAAAAAATGAATAGAAGGTGGCCTGCCATTCTAAGCAAAACTGCATCTAAGTTCACACACTTGCATGAAGAACATCACCATGCGCTCATGTCCTTTGCTCTGTCACTATGCTTGCTATATCTGTGCTGTGAGCACACTCCTCTTAACATAGTGAAGCAGGGTGCATAACTCTCAGCTGAATAAAAGGTTCACCATTGTTCACCTCACAGTCCCAAACTGAGCTCAGTATTCCCTCCATGAAACCCCAGCTCCATTTGCAAAACATGACAATAGCACATAGGCCATCATCACTCTTCACTGAAAATCAAAAGGCACTTCAAGGTGGAGGTCCCCTGAAAGCACACGAAATAAAGATGGCTGCCACCTAGGATGCTAGCTTTAGGTCTCCCCAGCTGTGTAAAATTGGATTTGCAACTGTGAGAGAGAAATCAATCACCATCCCATTCACCAAGGGTTGGGGTTTGTATGAGGGCAGCATTTGTGCTACATCCTCAGAATGAGAACTTGTTTTAAAATCTCAGGTTGTTTTTCCTATGTATTGCTTAAGGATAGCACAGATGATTGTTGTACAAATTCTGTACTTCTAGGTGTTTTATGGTTTAAAACTGGTGGGGTTTTTTTTTAACAAACTACAAATGGACTATAAAACAGAAAAGTTGCAGAATGTCTGTTCGCATCCTGCCGCCAGTACTCCTCCCCTTCCTCAGGAAGCAAGGAAGCACTTCACTTGCTTAAGAGCTGGGAGCTCCGCTTCAGAAGGAGTGTTGTGGTCTTTAGTGAACAGTTTGCTTTTAGAAGACATTTCCAAGCCCAGCTTCGCCTTCATTATATGCCCTGTCTCTGAATGGTGCTCGGGCACCTTGCACTGCTCTCTGAATGGTGCTCGGGCACCTAGCACTGCTCTTGCTCACTGCCTTCATTGATGTGTCGCAAGTATGCTGCATGATGGCTTAGAATCGTTCATACAAATCTAAAACTGCTTTCCACATGCTGGTTTCAGAACAGGTCATCCTCAGGATCCTTTTTCTGCATATCAGTGAACTCATGTGGACCAGATCTGCAAGTACACATACAATATCACATCATCACCCTTACAACAAATCACATTCAGAATTCCTAAACAAAGAGCATCAAATTTGACAGAAAAGGAAAGCCATGCACACCAATCCAAGGCAACATTTCCTCCTGAACAAAAGATCATTTTGCTCTATGCACATATACACACAAGCATATGTGTACACAACCATATATTACAACCCCCAAAATATAGCAGCCCTATCCCTAACGCTGATGGGGAGCCAAAGAATATGCAACAGGAAGTATGGGAGACAATTTAGACAATCTCTGCTTCTCTGGCATGGGTTGTAAAATAATTTAAACTGAATTTTATCATTCAACCCAAAATAAAGGAGTTGTACCAAGAGGAGCCTCTTACCCACAGAAAACCAAGCCAGTCCTGCTCATTATCCCCCTTCTACAGCCCTCAGCAACCCCACAACAGGCTCAGACTGAGGGTTCTAAAATAGAAACTCTTACATTACATCTGAGAATACTCGTGGCATGTCCACCTGCCCTCTGGACCTGCCAGTGTCTGATGAGCTGATTAATTGGCATTATTCAACTTCCCAGGACCTACACACATCAGGCAGTGATACATCAGCAGAGATTGAAAAGGTTCGTTTATCAACAGGGAAAATGCTGCAGAGTATCTGGAAGCCTTGCTTCCATTAGCAGCTGAGCCCATTGGATTAGAGAAAGCTGATAGAATAACAAAAATAAGAAAAGTAAGAAGAAAATAATTTACTTTTAATATGATTCCTAAAGAAACATCATGTTGAAATATATATTATATATTGTGTTTTAAATGGTTATAAATAGCAGTCTTTTTTTAATGATTGCCTGAGTCTATACATGTCCTAGATTTCTTTGAAGAGTTCTTGTCAAGAAGGCCTCCCAAAAGAAAGGGACCCATGCCCTGCCTAGTGTCTGTCTGAGTTTATCTCCTTGCCTCTGGATCTTTGTGATCCTTTTTAATCTCACAGTTTCATATTCTTTGAAATATATAGCAAACAAGAAAAGCAATAAAGGAAATACAGCCAGCTCAGATCCAAAATATATTACTGCACTTTTGCAATATTTCTTTTATGTCCCTGGGAGCTTTAGGCTTGCACAGGCTGAGGTGCAACTCACCAGCAGGACCTGAATGCTTGTGGAAATCACAGATGTGCTTGTAATTGCTCCATCTCAAAATAGCTTGCCTTCAATGTACACCTCCCAGTCAATATGCCTTCCTGCCTTCTGCACACGTGGACAATCAGCTTCACTCCAAACTACCAGAGCTATACAGTGATCTTTAACATTGCTAGTGTGTAAGAAAGGGTAAAAGAAATACACACAAAGGACGAACATGAATTGACCAGTTTCTGTGAGACCAAATTGTTCTGCAAGTTTAAGCAACTAGGCTCAACTTTCCTGTACAGTGAGGGGCTGCATGGAGCACCATGTTATATCTAAGCCAACACACTTTTACTAGAAAGACCAATGGACTTGACCAGAAAGCCTAAATGAGAAAATTTTCAAAACTAAATAATACCCAAGTCTGAAAGAATGGTGTAGACTGGGCTGACACTCCCACCAAGGCCTGAATTCCAAGAGGACACTTTGCCCACCATTTCAGAACAAAGCCCAGCCCTCCTAGAATGAACCTCAGCAGGGTGTCCATGCTATAACCAAGGTCAACTCAGTATCAGAAAAGTCCCCCAGCCCATGACTTCATCCATTGTTTTTTCCTTTGTGACAGAAAACTATTGCGTATGGACACTTTTTTCTCTTTCTCCATGGTAGAGACATTTCAACAGTGTCTTTTGATTTTTATTTCAGTCTTCTTAAATCCTCTTATTCATTGTTACAGTTTTCTTTGGTGAGCCTTTTCAAGTGCTCTATATTGCTCTTAAGTTATGGTACCTTATTATGACTAATCAGAGTCCAAGTGCACAGGTCTGAACAGTGCTGAATTACAGCCTGGAACTTGAAGACTCCCTTCCTTGTTATGCCTCCTCTGTAGATCTTACCTTCTAAAACATCACACTTCATCCCTAATTCACATTTGTCTTGTATTCCCTATAGCTCTCTTCTAAGACATGTGGGTACTGCCATTGCATTTCTCAGTTTCCCCAATACAAGTTGTACAAGGGTCTGCCTACCATGAGCCATTCTGAACTTGACTTTGAGTCTCCATCTGTTCAAACCCCACTTCCAGTGTTGAAGTCCAGTGCTTACCCCTCTGCAAGGCTCTCACTACCAACCTCCCCTGTTTATTTGTAGTAGCCAAGCTTAATGAGCATTTCTTCTTCCTGCTCCTCCTCCTCCTCTTCCTCTTCCTCCTCTCGCTTTTACTCCTGCTCCTCTTCTTCCTCCTCTTCCTCCTCTTCCTCCTCCTCCTCTTCTTCCTCTTCCTCCTCCTGCTCTTCTGCCTCCTACTCCTCCTTTTCCTCTCCCCCCTCTTCCCAACCCTCCCAACTACCTCTTTCCCCTCAATGTGATTGTTAAAAAAAAAAATACTAGACTCTACCCCCAAGAACACATTTGTGTAGCTGACTAATCCTTGGGGGAGTCCATTCTAATTGATAATAAATGGTGGGCAGAAGCCACAATCACAGGAGAAAATATTAGTAGAAATAATTTCTAGGCACCGATAGGCCTTGAATACAAGCACCATCAGGAATCGGTTCTCCAGTGTCAAGATGCACACTAGAAACAACATTATTTTAGGATTCTGGTGAAGTCAAGGTCACAGCTGTTTACAACATCATAATCCAGTAGTCACAAGGAAAGCAGAAAAGCACCACTTCAGATCATTCCAGAACTCTGGGTTTGTGCTTGCCTGCACTGATGACCAAGAGAGTAACATTTTAATTTCAAACAGGAAGTCAGAGAAATAAATTGTACCTCAACTTGTCCTCAAGTACTGCAGAATGTTTGCTTCTGAGTAGGAATATTAAGGTCATTTCCTGACCAAGGAAAATAGTCCCACCAAAAGGATGCAAGTTTTCTCTTGAGTTGCAGTTTCTTCATAATGGATATGTAAGTAACAAAAGCTTTGGAGGCTAACAGTTCTCTAAAACACTCAGCTAGCCAAAAGAGAATACCAATTTTTTAATCAAGTTGCACACACTCACACATACAAATGGGAGAGAAGTGAAGGATGTCTGAATTCCTGAATAAACTCTCTTCCAGAATGAAACTGCATGCATGACTTAAGGGTATCTAATTCCTTGCATTTAAATAAATGAATCTCCGATTCTTATCATCAGGATAAAACTGAGGGGCAATGGATGCCTTTTGGGTTTTTTAATTTTTTAATATTGCACTTTATAGTATTTCATAAGAGACAATAGTCTTACTTAAAGCCATAAAATACCAATAATGCATATATTCAGGGCTTCTGAATATAGTCAACCAATAAGTAGTCCATGAGTCATTCTGTTTGTATTGTTTGTTGTAAATTGAAGTTTATCTGTTTCTTTTTTATTACTTACAAACTACTGCTCTTAACAAGGCTAATATAATAAATTTTAGATGTATATTTTAATCAAACTATTTGAAAAATCAAAGAAATTACTCATATCACAAAAGCATTTTTTATTTTCAAAATAACTTATTGTATAGTTCCTTCAAATACCAAATTCTGCTTCTACATGAAAATATTTCCTTTTTAAAAAAATTATTGCTAATTTTTCAGGAATCCATGCTATGTAAAGCAAGGTTCACCCATGTGGAGAATAAAGTGGACAATCAGCAAATATACCTGAAAATTTTAGGACGTGTTTGTGTTTTTATTTAAACACAGGATGGGTCTAAGAAGGTCCCTTATAAAAATGGCAAATAGAAATATACAACTTGTGGATAATTTCTTATATCTTCATTAATTCGCTGTCTTCAAAGGACAAGTAAAACAGCAGACTTCATAAATCCAGGGGGTAGTTTATTTTTTTTCTGCTAAAATACACAATTTCTGACTGAACAAGGTGGACCATTTACATACGTGTATACGTGATGTTCCCACACCTAAAATCTTTTTACATCATAATAAAAACATTTTATATCATAATAGCCTAGAACTATCCACCACAACAGAGTAGCTAAATCATCCATATAAGCACGAGTATTAAATTGAACAGTCCTGTCAGTCTTACACTTCTACCCACAGCAGCCACCATTGGTACCCTTGGTGTTAATTTTGCACAAGTCTAGAAAACCTCCACAAGCAACAGTTCTCACCTTCAAACTGCAGGTGCGTCAAGAGTATGGCTTGCAACCCAGCCATGGCGGCACACCTGTAACCCCCAAACTCCAGAGGTGGTGGTAGGAAAATCAGGAGTTCGAGGTCAGCTTTCACTTCATGAGACCCTGTCACAAAAAAAAAAAAAAAAATGAGTAGCAAAAAACATCCACCTGGTTTAATGAAGTCTCTGTTGGCACTAAAAAATATATATAAACAATATTTTTGTTACTTGCATATTTTTAAAACAGAAAACCATCATGTATGTTGATTCTAACAAAAGTATTTGCCCTACAATGTATAACCTGTTTTTTTAATGGGTTATGTTAAAAACATAAGAATACACTAAAAGTCCTCTATTCTATTTCAAGATATAGAATGAATTGCTGTCAGCTATAAGTACCTTTTTGCAAGATACAGCATCAGAACCTGTCACCTAGATTTGATCATCACATGACTCCGAACATCACACTGAACACATACATATGTGTAATTACTATGTCAAGCAAAACAAGAAAAACATTTTTTTTTAATTTTTAATGACAGTATTTGGAAAAGATGAACACATATGTCGGAATGCCATTTTTGTAGAGGACCTCTTTATGCTCATGCTCTCACGCTGCCTTCTTTTGCTTACATGCTGTCAGAGCAGCTTAACCCCTCTCTTCACCCCACGTGACTCCTGTGGGTGCAACTCCAAATCGTTTTTGTCATTTTGTGTGTTTGTTGTATGACGATTTCGCTGGCTGGCTAGATGTACGGCAACACTGTGTCATTTACTCCATGACTCTGTCTGAACATAACTGGGATTCGGGTTGTGTCTGTACATAGGCCATTTGGAGTGGTGTGCTTTGGTCACATGGTTTTACTCTGATAAAGGACACTTCTCCACAGTCCACTGTCCACATCCTTGTGCTTCTACTACTGATAATCAACCTACAGAATATTACTTTATGTAGCTCTTAGTGTGAAAATACTAATAAAATTATTGACTCAAAAAAAAAAGTGTGATTTTTGTTTTTAGAGTAACTCCTACCAATCATGACCTTCAATGTCTCAAAAACTACACACACTGGTGGAAGTTGGATTTCAGGGCCTGAAAGAGGGCAAGGGCGAATGCAGAGTTATTGTCGATTATAACTATCACTTCATGAGTATTCGCTCATACCATCTGAGCTTTTGCATGACTGTGGTAATTTTGCTTACTAGAAAATATGCTCCTAGGACATTAGGGTTCTAATTAAATATATTAAAAGTATAAATTAGAAGGACAGTTGCCTGACTTTAAGATCAATATAGAAGTATTATTTATAAAGCATTGTTTGATGGCACACACCTATAATCTCAGCACTTGGGAGGTGGAGGCAGAAGATCAGTCCCTCGGGATAGACTGCTACGAGACTACTGTATTCAATAGACTGCTACATAATGAATTTGAAGTGACCTTGGGCTACGTGAAACCCTGTCTCAAAAAGAATCCCCCCAAAATATTGTTACACATCTAATATTTTTATCTAAAAATGGTCACTTTTTATTTGATTATCATTAATTAGCTATATAAGTTTAAAAGATTAATTCTAAATAACTCAATTTATGAATCGCATTAAACTCCAGCACTTTCTAAGTTTTATTTAAAACACCTGCTTCTTCTCTCCAACACCCCGAAAGCCTAATAAATTTGCCAACCTAAAAAGCAAAATCTTCCTATGTACACAAGTAATTCTTTAGCAAATCAAACTTAAAATTGTACTAAGCTGTGTTAACATAAGTAATACTATTAACCATCAGTAAGTCAACTAGATCTTTAAAATCATGAAGATAGCACACATTTCAAATTGTAATCAGTTTGTCTAATATGCCAAATTTCTTTCAAACACCTTAAAATAAAAATATACATAAGGGCTGAGCATGGTGTTGCACACCTTTAATCCCAGCACTCGGGAGGCAGAGGCAGGTGGATCTCTGAGTTCAAGGTCAACCTGGTCTACATAGTGAGTTCCAGGACAGTTACAGGTTGGCCCAGTCTCTAAAAGACTATATATATATATTATATATATATTCAATGATTGTAAAACTTATTCTTAAACCATATCAATATTGATTCTATGAATTTGATTTGTTTCATTATCTTGGAGCAGGCAAATGACTGAATCACATCCCTCACTTATCATTTAGAGGATCAACCCCTGAACATGACACACAGGTACTAGGATTCTGCATGCTAGCAAAATAAATGTACTGGTATCAAAGCTGGTGGTGCAGCACTCAGACTCCAAGTCCAGTTCCATCCAGTATCCACAGTGCCTTCTTTATCAGGCTGTGCCTTTGAGACACAGCTTACTTTGTAGTCTAATAAGCAGGAACATTCCCATTGCCATTACTGGGTTTTCAATTGAAATGCCTTTTCTACTTCTGTCCTGTCATTCGGGTAGGAAAATTCTACAGCTTCACCTGGACTTACATACAGCCTTTTTTTTGAGACAGGGTCTCCCTATAGCCCCAGGTGGGCTGGAACCCACTCTGTAGACCAGGCTGGCCTTGAATTCACAGAGATCCACCTGCCTCTGCCTCCCAAGTGCTAGGATTAAAGGCATGCACCAACACACCTGGCTTAAAGATGGTTCTTTTTTTTCTATTACTTTAATTTTTTTCATTTTTTTTAACAATAAGTAATAATTTATGAGTACAAGCATCCTTCATGTAAAACCAATTTGCAAGCAGTTGTGCCCAAACCCACACAGCCCAAGGGTCCCACCATCCAGCTGGGGGGCTTGTATGTTCAATCAAGTTGATCAAATAAGTGTCCAGACTATATTGCTGTAGTTTCACCATTCACCCCAATCGCAGCCCTTACAGTCTCTCATGCCCCCTCTTCTGCAGATTGTTCCCTAGGCTTAGAAAAGGGGCACGGGTGGACGAGAAGCAAAACAGTCTACTTTCTCTGGAGCTGTCGTTTTGAACTCTGGTCAATTCTGGCTGTTTCCTTTCATGGGCTAACAGTTTGTCCAGGAATAACCTTTCAATCCTACTAATGAAGCACAAGCAGTTAGATATATAGGTATTTAAACAGTACTAATTGTTATGGTAGGTTACTTTGGTATAGCCACAGATGTTTGGATAGTATGTTAATCCATGAATTACGTTTTTTCTGTAAAATATGACAGGGTCTTACTGCGGCTTATAACATCTCCTAACCACTAGAAGATGTAAGCTAGTGGCATCAGCTGTGGGTTATTCCTCCAAGGAGAGAGCTAATAGCCAATTAGATTTGGGATATACAGGCATATGGCTGCCACTGCTGCACAGTATTTCCAGGCAGGTGAGGTGCAGCTGGTGCTGACAGAGGAGACTTGCTTGACTCAAGGAGACCTTGCTTTATTGGTTTAGTGGCCTTTGTTAACACTCTCTAGTATTCCAGAGACCAACTGTACACTTGCAAGTGTGGTCTCAATACATCTTTCCCATGCTTACATCAGGTCTTCGACAGCAGGGCCTTACCGTCACTCTTCTTGCAGGTATCCCAGTTTACAGGCAAGAAGCCTTTACATTTTGGGGGGAATTAGATCCCCAGGCCAACATCTCCTTGGTAGAATAATCCATTGCTGATATCACAGCTCTCCTGTATTAATATATTTTGCTTAAGTGCACAGCTTAAGGAGACTTTAGTATTATATTTGGTTCTGAATAGAGAATAATCCTTTTCACGGTTCCTATGTCTATTAGTCAATTAAAGAAGGCAGTTTTACTGGTTTTATAAGAGATTACCTCTATAACAGTTGGCTCCAATTTACAGTTAGAGAATGACCTCATCATCATCATATTTCTTCTTCTTCTATGGAGGGGAGGTAAGAAAGTCTCTCGTATTAAAACTTTGCGGCACCTAGAAGGTAAGTTTCATTAGGACTCATTATATAAATAGTTGTTACAAGTAGGATCCACAGAGGGGTTTGATGTCTGTAGCAGTCTGAGGCTTTTCTTCCTTTCAATATTCAGACGGGCCAACCTTTCTGCTGGCACTTCCTGGTACATCCTACACAATGCAAAGCTGTATCTTTTCTTTCTCAGCCGTTAAGTTGGTGACATTTTGACCTGTTGGAACATACAAATCTTTTCCCGTAGTTAGTTTTAAGATTTGAATTGCAAGGTTTTTGACAAAAAGGTTTCATATCTATCTGTATCCCCCTTTTTTATTTTCTAGGTTTTTGTTTTTTGACCCATGAGTCTCAAAAAGGCAGTTGTGTACACATACCTATAGGCGGAATCAAGGGCAATTTTCATCAAATTCCCAAAGCTGTTTTGGGTGACTGTATGTCGTAACTTGGGAAGCAAACTTATTTCCTTAAGTTAAATATCCTACAGGTAAAGAGAATGCTACAAGATGATACTGGTACAACAGAAATTTATAGAGAATCATTTTAGAGTGCCAATCCCAAGTTTTGTTATACAGATTTTAAGTAAAAACAAATGTGGACACAACAATTTATATTTCTAATTAACTCAGGTGCATTACCGTTTTATCAAACTTTAAACATATGTTGTTTAATATACACTATATTTCCTTTACTAAGTCTAAAACACCATGTAACCTGTAGACAGAGTCTGGGCAAAAATTGGATACTTGTTGAACTCACGTCAATTAAATATACATTAATCAAATATAGACCCATGTCCCTCTCCCACCCCTCCCACCCCTCCAATTCACCATTTCAGTCAGTTTTCTGATGAAGTCTTTCTGTTGTTGTTGTTGTTTTAATATGCATCCCTCTCCACAAGAAATATTTACAATTGGGTTATTGGCGCTAGCATCCACATATGAGGGATACCATTTGTCATTTGTTTTTCTGGGACTGTGTTACTTCACTTAATATAATATCTTCTAGCTCCATCCATTTACTTGCAAAAGTTCATGATGTTGTCTTTCTTTACCGCTGCATAGAACTCCATTGCGTAGATGTACTACATTTTCTCTATTCACTCCTCAGTTGAGGGGAAAAATACCAATAATTAAACAAATCAAAAAGAAAACCAATGGGGCTGGAGAGATGGCCTAGCAGTTAAGAGTGCCGACTGCTCTTGCAGAGGACCTGGGTTCGATCCCCAACACCCACATGGTGGCTGAGAACCAACCGTCTGAAACTCCAATTCCAGGAGAACTCCAGTTCCAGGGGAATCCAACACCCTCTTCTGACCTCCATGGCATGGCACGACACGGGTGCACAGACCTGCATGCAGACAGTACATTCATACACATAGAGAAAAATAAATAAAAAATTAAAAAAAAAAAAAAGCAAACCAAACTAAAACAAAACATCGTAGCATGGTGGTACATGCCTTTAATCCCAGCACTGGGGAGATAGCCTCATCTTCATAGTGAGTTTTAGGCTATCCAAGAGTACATAGTGAAACCCTGTCTCGAAGAAGAAGAAGAAGAAGAAGAAGAAGAAGAAGAAGAAGAAGAAGAAGAAGAAGAAGAACCACCAGTAATGGCAGTCATGTCATTAGCTTTTTCCCTGTAATGGCAGTCATGTCATTAGCTTTTTCCCTGTAATGGCAGTCATGTCATTAGCTTTTTCCCTGTAATGGCAGTCATGTCATTAACTTTTTCCCTGCTAGCCACTGGCTTGGGCATGGGTGCCACAGCCAACTCGGTGGTTGCCACTAGGGGATTATCCGGGCAGCTCCAAAAGGCCACCAAAGACTCAGCAAAACTGTCCTACTTTCAAGTCTCTTCCCACCCCACCCTCTGTGTATCAGAAAAAAACATGGGCTTTTTTGTTTTTGAGTCTGGCATATAATGTTTTGCATAATGTGATAATCTCCACTTCCATCTACTTTTCTGTAAATGATAAAATTTCATCCTTCTTTACAGGTGAATAATATTTTTTTCAAAGCCAAATTTTTATTGAAGCACTGTGCATTTAGGTGAATAATATGTTATGGTGTATAGACACTACATTCCCTCTATCCTTTCACTCCACACTGAGTAGGTAGGCTGATTCCATAGCTATTGTAAAGGATGCCCAAGAACCCTGTGTGCCTACTGGCAAAAGATAAAGGATATTCTGCCACCATGGGAAGTTCCTGTAGACAGTGCTGACAAGGGCTTTGTAGCATTTACGAGGACACAATCTTCTGAGTCTTAAGGACTTAAGCCCAGATCTCATTTCCCCAACTAAGTAGCTAAATGACTCAACTTTTGTTTGACTCTCTTCAGGGTTCTGATAGACCCCAGTTTGAACCACATTTCTGGCACTTTAAACAAGACACTTCAGTGTCTTTATCCATAAAATGAAGGAGTTTAACTAGGTAGCCTCAGATTTTCTCTGCTTGTATACTGTAAACGCTACAATCCGAGAAGATTCAAAGCAACCCTGTGTGCTTTCCACAGTCACAGCTGCCGTTGTACTGGTTTGTGTCCAATTGGTTGATTTGAAAAGTGTTTGGTTCTTGGCTGATGAGTTACTAGCATTATATTCCAGGTTCTCTGGTAAATTTAGTTCATTTGAGAGAATTCAATTAGTCCAAATTCAATTGGCTCTTCCTGGCTGGTAAAATGAAGTGTCAGGATCCTTATTTTTTTTTGGGGGGGGGGGAATCCTTATTTTTTTTAATTTGACACAGGATCTCATGCATCCCAGGCTGGCCTCAGACTCACTGTGCAATTTAGGATGACCTCTGAGTGCTGGGATTATAGGAGTGTGCCACCATGGTGAATCTTGTGCAGTGTGGAAGATCAAGATCCAATCCAAGGCTCTACGCCTATCAGTTAGGTGCTCTACAAACTGAGCTGCATCCCCAGATTCCCTAATCTTTTTTAACTATTGTCTTTGAAACAGAAACTGCCTCAGGTGCCAGGCATGGTCACACACCTTTAATCCCAACACTGGTGAGGCAGAAGCTTGTGGATCTCTATGAGTTCAAGGCCAGCCTGGTCTACATAGTGAGTTCCAGGCTAGCTGGGACTGCAGGGAAACCCTGTCTAAAAAAAAGAGCTAGAAACCTTTAGAGAGTGATTCTGCCAACCTATGCAAAAATTCCCTAAGAGAATCAGCAATGTGGGGTGCAGGGCAGTATAAAAACAGCACCGGGAGCCACCAAAGTGATGCTAAGGACTGGGAGGTTCAAGAAGTCCTCACCTAAGGCTTCTGGCCTCCTCTTGGTCAACTGGAAGGAGGAGACATGGACAGGATTATTGAACTTCGCCTATCAGGAGTATGTGGCTTGGTTGCATTCACTTTCACTGGTGTTGACTCTCTAACAGAATCAAAAATATACACCTCGCTTGGGAGGTCCTGTTTTTATGGCTGTGGTTTCTATTCCTGCCTTCATTGATTTCACCCCATACAAGACCCATGCTGACTAAATCAGACAAAAACCTAGCATAAAACTGGGAAAATGGGCAGCAGGCACCAACCTTAGCCAAAGAACTATTGGCAATCGATTACTGCAGGGTAAGAGAGAGTAGATCTTTAAGGGAGAAACTCTAGATGGGTTGACTAGACTCCAGCGGCTAAACTTGCACCGAGGGGCATCTGGGTACAAAGGCTTGATTGGATAGACCTTAACAAATGCATGGAATTGGGGGAGGAGGGTGTGTGTAAAGGAGCTGTGGATGGGGGGTGGGGTCTAAATATGACTGATTTATTATATGAAATGCACAAAAACTCAGTAAAAATATACATTAAAATATTGAAATTTCTTATACACAAGATGGTTTTCTGTTTCCAGTTGAAGAAATGGATGGTGTGCAGGTGTATGGGCACATGTTAATCTTCTTCCCCACCCCACCCCCAAACGAAGCAGCCTAGAGAAGCAACTGAAAGGAAGGATGACAGGTTCTGGGTTCTGGCTCACCGTTTCAGAAGTTTCAGGGTATTTAACACTTGCTACTGTTTTTTTATTTATTTATTCATTTATTTACATTTTCTGTGTATGAAGGTGCATATGTGTAAGTGCACCTATGTCATGTAGTGCCAACAGATGACAGAACAGGGCTTCAGATCCCCCTGGAACTGGAGTTACAGACAGTTGTTAGCCACCATGGTGATGCTGGGAATTGAACCTGGGTCCTCTGCAAGAGCAACCACTGCTCTTAACCACTGAGCCATCTCTCCAGCTGGGGCCTGTGCTGGGGGCAGAAAGAGCATCACAGTAGAGCATTGCTGCCTACCTCATGGTGGCTGGGAAGCAGAGAAAGTCAGAGGACAGGGAACAAAATGTACCCTTCAATGTCATGCCTCAGGTGACCTACTTCCTCCAACAATACCCCACCTCCTAACAGCCCATCCAACTATGAACTCATCTGTGGGTTAATCCCTCCATGAGATCAGGGCCCTGCAGATCCAATCACCCCTAAGCAGAGCCACCAGCTAAAGCCCAAACCTTCAATACATGAGCTTCTTTATGGCATTAGACCTAGACATTCCATTCTTAGAATCCAATCTACAGATATATAAACAATATTCAAGTATGTTCATTGAAGCACTTATTTTTTTTAATTTTTTTATTTATTTATTATTTTTATGTGTATGAATATACTGTCTGCATGTAGGTTGGTGCACCCATGTTGTGCAATGCCACAGAGGTCAGAAGAGGACATTGGATTCCTCTGGAACTGGAATTAAAGACAGTTCTTAGCCGCCCTGTGGGTGCTGGGAATCAAACCCCAGTCCTCTGCAAGAGCAGTTTGTGCCCTTAACCACTGAGCCATCTCTCCAGCCCGAAGCACTTATTTTTTTTTCCTCTTTTATTTTTTAAGGGATTCTACAATATAATAGCACAGTTGTTTTCAGATAACATTGACATTACTCAGTTTGCTGTACAATTAGGTAATTGGTGCATTTTTTTGGAGTGAGCCAAATTATTAAGCTTAAGCAATGAATGTAAGTAACATTCATGTAAAACCAATTTGCAAGTATCTATGTCCAAATTTTGAACAACCCAAGGTTCCCATAGTCCAGTTGGAGAAGCTTGCATGCACAAGCACGTTGATCAAATAGGAGTCCAGTCTATATTGCTGTAGTCTCACAATTCACCCCAATCTCTCTGCAGCCCTTACATTCTACCATGCCTCCTCTTCCGCAAGTTGTTCCCTAGGCTTTGGGAAAGGGGCACTAGTGGGTGAGAAGCAAAACAGTCTATTTTCTCTGGAGATGTCATTTTGGACTCTAGTCTGTTCAGGTTGATCCCCTTCATGTGTTGACAGCTTATCCAGTGATACCTTTTTAACCCTACTAACAAAGCACAAGCAATTGGGTATACAGGCATTTAAGCAGTACTAATTATTATGGCAAGCTAAGCTGTGAGCATAGACACAGATGCTTGGATGGTATGCTAATCCACGAACTGTGAAGCACTTATTTTTAAAGAGTCTTATGTAGCCCAGGTTAGCCTCAAACTCATTATGTAGCTGAGGATGACCTTGAACTTCTCTTGCCTCCACTTCACAAATGTCAGGATTACAGTTGTGAATTACCATGTCGAGTTTATGTGGTGCTGAGGATCAACTCAGGGCTCTGTGCATCCTAGACAGGCACTCTACCAAGAGAACCACATCCCCAGTCCCTAGAGCACTTTATTGTTAAAACAAAAGCTAGAAATAACCTATATCCAACAGTGGATATGATTGAATTTTAATTTTTAAAGATCTATTTCGAGGTTGTATGGATGCAGGCACACATGTGCTAAGACACACACGTGGAACAGAAGACAGCTATTAGCAACTGGCTCTCTCCTGCCACCTTCTGGTATAGAGATGGAATTCAGGTCATGCAAACAACACTTCTACAAGCTGAGCCATCTTACTTGCCCCGACCTATTTTAGATACCACTAATAAATAATGGAGTGTGTGTGGTTTCGTTGCAATAGGAAGAGCTCTTGGCTATACTGTTAAGTGAAAATAGTGTATATTTTGGACTCCCATGTGTGTAAATGCATAAAAAAAATGTACCAAGATTTTGTACAAGTTTCTGTTACCTAAGAAAAGAAATTCAAGACAGGGTCTTACTATAACCACCCAGGCTGTCATCAAACTCCTGGGCTCAGATAACCCTTCCATCTTTACCTCCTAAGAAGCTGTAACTACAGGTGTACAAATGCACATAGCCACCAGAAATCTATAGCAGTATATACATAGGGAGGGTAGAATTACATGAGAATGCATGTTTCTGCCCCCAAAGAATGACCTCTCTTGCTCATTTTCTCTTGTGTACTCTATTTGAATTTTCTTATGTATGTATGCTATTTTTTTAAACAGGGTCTCCCTATAGCCCCAGCTGGCCTGGAACTCACTCTGTAGACCAGGCTGGCCTTGAACTCAGAGAGATCTGCCTGCCTTTAATCTTAGCCACCATGTGGGTGCTGGGAATTGAACTCGGGTCCTCTGCAAGAGCAGTCAGTGCTCTTAACTGCTTAGCCATCTCTCCAGCCCCATGTTTGCTATTTTGTAATTGAAAATAAAATTCTAGCCAAGCATGGGCATACCTCCAGAGTCGGAGACAGGAGGGTCAAAAGTTCAAAGCCAGTGCGGGCTATATAACAAGCCTCTCTCAGAAAGGCAAGGACCAGGAATATGCCTCAGTATGAGCAGAAGTAAAAAATATAATCCTAAACCAGTGATGGTGGTGCACACCTTTAATCCCAGCACTCGGGAGGCAGAGGCAGACAGATCTCTGTGAGTTCAAGGCCAGCCTGGTACACAGAGAGAGCTCCAGGCCAGCTGGGATGAAAGGAAGACCCTGTCTCAAAAAGACAAATATATATATTTTTTTAATTATACATATAATTTATTTGAGTAGTAAATATATATTTATATATATTTATAATAATAAATACATTATTTGAATTGTAAATATATATTTATTATTCAAATATATGCATATATATTCCTACCTTTTGCACTGAACAACTGCAGAAGATTGGAAATTTCTGTTCCTTCACCAAAAAGTAGAATCCATTTTACCCTCCTTTACCCTCTCATAACTTGCTTTGGCCAGTATATTGTGACAGATGTACCCGCTCCAGCCTTGGGCACGAAGAGGTTCTTCCAAGCTGCCATGTCCACAAGCCCAGACTGCCTTGTGGTGGGAACAAAAGGCCAAGTATCCTGCTTCCAACCACTCCCTTGAAGACCACCTGCTCCCTGAAACTAAGAGCTACAGGCTGTACTTTTTCAAGCCCCTAACCTTGGAGTTATAGCAGCAAAATCTAACTAGTATTCTAACCATTTTGTTTTTATTTTATTTATTATTATTATTGTCTGAATATGGGTGAGTGTGTGTGTGTGTGTGTGTGTGTGTGTGTGTGAGTGTGTAAGTGCAGGTGCCCATGTCCCACCATGAGCATGTAGAGAGAAGTGCATGTAAATCTAAGCCTGAGTCCCACTCCCTGGTTGCCCAGGGATTCTGGAACCCTTCCTTCCAAGCAGGGCTGGGCCACATCACAAAGCAGCTCATGCCAGAGATTTGTGTTGGATTCCTAACAAAAGCTCTTGCTTTAACAGCTCTTGGCAGCCAGGTAGCACCTACTATTGCCCCTCTCTCATCAGATGGCTGTGGGGGTGGAGAAAGACTCACTGAAGAAAGTAGGTCTGTCTTCAGGGTTTATCCATGGCCATAAAATCACTCCCCAGAAAAGAAAGTTCCTAAGATTTCTTGTAGATCAGGCCTCCTGCTTCTTGTGCAGATCCCATGTTACAGGTCTAAGCTGCTCTGCTCCTGTGACTGGTTCAAAAAGAAGAGTTCTTTCACTTTAAAGGGCTCTAGGGTGCAGTTTCAAGATCCTGGAATAACAAACAGAGATATGCAGAGAACGAAGGAGTCCTCTTGGGCCTGAGCATGCCGCACTGGGGAGGCATGGAGGGCAGGTGCTGTCCCATCCTCCTACGCAAAGGTACTAAAGGACTCACAGTCACTCCCTGCAGGGTGCTCAAGGAATCCTGATACTGAAGGTCAATTTATTATAGAGGAATGGGCATTGTCTGGCCGCTATAAGCCCCCTCTGGTCTTCAAGCTCTGTCTCAGAAATTCCATTCTGTAAAGTGGTCCAGATAGAAAAGCAGAGGGAGTTGTGTGAGGAGATATGAACACAAAGGAGAGTGCAGGCCTAGGAGGGCCTGGGATGACTCCAAGAATACAAGCGGCCTGGGATGACTCCAAGAATACGGAGCGGCCTGGGATGACTCCAAGAATACGGAGCGGCCTGGGATGACTCCAAGAATACGGAGCGGCTGGCGGTCAGTGGGGCACGGGCCATGAAGGAGGGTGGGAGCTCCAGATCACCCCAGAACCAAGATTTCCTTTCTACTTTTGTACCGTGTGTGTGTGTGTGTGTGCGCGTGTGTGTGATGTATACGATCATGAACACCTGCACATACGTATGTTTGTGGGGGTGCATGTGTATACGTATGTGTGCACATGTATGTCCATGCATGTGGAGGCCACAGGAGAGCCAAACTTGGATATCTTGCTTGCTTGCTTGCTTGCTTGCTTGCTTGATTGGTTGGCTGGTTGATTGGTTTGTTTTGTTGGGGGGGGTCTCTTTTTTCTTTTCTTTTAGACCATGTCTCTCATTGGCCTAGAGCTAGCTAGCTGGCCAGTAAGCCCCAGGGATCTGCATGTCCAGCCTCCCCAGCAACTGGGATTACAAACGTAGCTCATTTATTATGGGTTCTGGGTGAACTCAGGTCCCCATGCTTACATTTACATAGCTTTTTGTGAGAACTCACTAGTGGCCAAGGAAGTAGAGCAGAAACCATGAGGGAACTCACACTCAGCTAGCTTTCTTACACAGCCCAGGGAAGGACACCACCTGGGCCCTCTCACATCAATTAACAATTAGGATAATTCCCCAAAGACGAGCTCACAGGCAAGTCCGAGCTAGGTGATCCCTCAATAGAAAGGCCTGTCTCAGGTGACTCTACATTGTGTCAAGTTGACAGCTCAAGCTAACTGGATACATGTCAAGCACTTTACTAAATGAGCTATCTCCCCAGCCTTTTAAATTTCCTCTTGAAAGTAATATCAGCTTTTTACACTGAATTGGAGAAGGAGACTTTGGCCCAGAGCCTGGCATAGAGAAGAGTCACAAATACTATTGGATGAATACATTCAACAAGAAATGAATAGCGTTCCTAGTAAGCCTTTAATTTCAATGGTCTATTCAATCTGAAAAAGCAGCTATTATTCATTGAATGCTTATTATTAGTACTTATTAGTACTATCTCCTATTTAGCTGAACATTGAAAGTACATAGAAAAATTAAGATTGATGGCTAGCTCCCACACTCGGAAATTCTGATGTAATTGACCTGGATGTATCCTGACACTGGGATTTTTTAATCTCCAGGAGAGCCCAGTTTCTGTCTGACTTACTCTCACAGCATCCATGTGACATATATACTCATTATCCCAGATGTGCAAATGATACAGGAACGTTCAAGAATGAATTTGCCCAGAATTACAGTTTAGTAAGTAGCACACTTAAGACATGAGGCTTGCATCAGTGTCAGATATACAAGAAAAATCAGAATAGAAGAAAGTTACCTTTCTTCTATTCTCCAAAAGCTCTCAATGTAAGCAACAAAATAATTCTAGATGACTTTTGGAACATTGAGTGATCTGTGCACTTGCAAAAGAAAAAGTAGAGTTTATCCACAGTCAAGCTTGCTTAAAGCATTACACGTAAGCATGTTCAACACAGAGAAAGAGGGACATGTCTAGACAGAAAAAGTGGGTGCAAAATAAAAAGGAAGATAGTGGGGATGTAGCTGAATAAGGGGCAGAAGAGTGAATGCGGACCAGCTCTTCCCATTTTCCTGCCAGCACAAGCAGCTGGCTGCTCTTTTAATAATCCTTTGTCTCCTCCCAAAGGACAAAGCAATCTTACACGCAGACGCTTCTGTTGGCAGCTGTAGTGGTGGCTCTGAAGGCTGGGGGATGGGGAGTAGGAAATACCATTTTTCATGATTTTTTTTTTCTCTCATATGTGTTGGGCTAGTGAGGTAAGGAAAGGAAATGGATTTTCTAAATGAAATTTCTTCTCTACACATGAGCATAGGAGCAAATTATATGTCCAGCTACCACCATGCATGCAGTATCCAGGGACTGGTGGGACTGAGGGTGGGAGATCCTGCTTAGTTCAATGTTTCCTGAGACCCAACTGCCAAATCAATAATTCCCCCTACACATTAATCCTGTACTTGTGAGGCCTTTTTGGTTTTATTTTTTTTAATTTTATTTATTTCTTTATGTGTATGAGTGTACTGTCTGCATGCAGGTCTGTGCACCCATGTCGTGCAATGCCGCAGAGGTCAGAAGAGGGTGTCGGATTCCCCTGGAACTGGAGTTCTCCTGGAATTGGAGTTTCAGACGGCTCTCGGCCACCATGTGGGTGCTGGGGATCAAACCTGGGTCCTCTGTAAGAGCGGTCGGCGCTCTTAACCACTAGGCCATCTCTCCAGCCTTTTTGGTTTTAAATAACACAATTCAGCTTGATCAAGAGTCAGCAAAGTTTTATTAAAACAACGCAAAAATAAAACTCGCACAGGAGAGGAAACTTAACTCAGGACTCAAGAGAGTTTCAGGGAGGAATTGGAAAGTCATCAAGACTACTACTTCTGGTGTGTGCTCACTTCCCACTCTACAGATACTCTTCCCTGCTTCAGTCCAACCTGGAGGACATGGCCATTTCCCTCACTTGGCTTATAGTACCCACCTGAGTTAGGGAAATTCTAGAATTCTGAGGAGGTATGGAGCAAAATGGCTACTGAATTTAACAGCTATTGTATATTGGGGAGGGGGGATTGAAAAAAGAGGAGTCATTTTTATGCTAGAGACACTGCAAAGAAGTAAGCATTCAGAAGTGCTGGAGAGTTAGGTGGCTCAGGACATAAGAGCACTTGCTGTTCTTCCAGAGGACCTGGGTTCAACTCTCGGCACCCACACAGCAGCTCTGTTGTCCTCTTCTGGACTCCACAGGTACTACATGCACAGCAATAAACATACTGGTAATCAAAACACTTGTACAAATAAAAATAAATATTTTAAGGTGTTCAGAATAGGTGTCAAAATAGTGCCTGACCTTCTACCCCTCCTCCTCACACAGCACTCACTGGCAATGTGAATGGTCCGTTAGCCAGTGCACCAGAAGCCACACTGTCCACTTTGTCAAAGGCAATTGGGTGTGAACCAGAGACATACTTCCCAGCTGCAGTGTGCAGGGTCCTAAGAAGCTCTTTTCAGAGACCTTTGTTCGGGTGAATCTAGGATTCTCAACTTCACTACAGAAAATAATTTTAGCACAGTATTGTGAAGCAGAGCTGGGGTTCATTAGAAAGAGATTTTAGGCTGGAGGTGGTGGTGCAAGCCTTTAATCCCAGTACTTGGGAGGCAGAGGCAGGTGGATCTCTGTGAGTTCAAGGCCAGCCTGGTCTACATAGTGAGTTCCAGGCCAGCTGGGCCTATAGGAAGACTTTGTCTCAAAAACACCAAAAAATAAAAATTAAAAAAAACACCAAAAAATAAAAAAACAAAGAGTTTTTTTAACTGTCTCCAAGGTCCCATAGGGCCCTTGCAACAGGCTGTATACACTACCAAGGAGGCTGCTGTTTGCAGCCACTGCATACCAGGCAAAGAGACTTTTAAAGATTTATTTTTATTTTGTTATTGTGTGTCTGTGTGTGTGTGTGTGTGTGTGTGTGTGTGTCTGTGTGTGTCTATCTGTGTGCTAGATAGCTTTCGTGTCAACTTGACACACCTGGGTTGAGGGAGCCTCAATTGGGGAATTTCCTCCACTGGACTGGCCTTTGGCCACATCTGTGGAGTATTGTCTTGATTGTTGAGCAATGTGGGAGGGCCCAGCCCACTATGGGCGATGCCACCCCAGGCAGGTTGTTGTGTATAGTATAAGAAGGCAAGCTGGGCATGGACCAGAGGAGCAAGCCAGTAAACAGCAAGCATTCCTCCATGGCCTGTGCTTCAGCTCCTGCCTCCAGGTTCCTGCCCTGAGTTCCTGCCTTGGGCTCCCTAAGTGATGAACTGTGAACCAGGAGATATAAGCTGAGTAAACCCTTTCCTCCCCAAGTTGGTGTCCGTCAGTGTTTTGTCACAGCAATGGAAGACAAACTAGAACAGTCTGTGTGTCTGTGTGTCTGTGTCTGTGTGTCTCTGTGTGTCTGTGTGTCTGTCTGTCTGTGTATCTGTGTGTCTGTGTGTCTGTGTGTCTGTGTGAGTACATGTATGTGAGTGCCTGAATGCTCTGCAGAGGTCAGAGGCATTGGATCCCTTGATGCTCGAGTTAAGGGTGGTTGTAGGCCATCTGACATGGGTGCTAGGAACCAAAGTCGGGCCCTCTGCAGGAGCAGTAGGCACTCTTAACCCCTTGTCCATCTCTCCCTAGAAAGAGATTTTAAACAGGCTTAAGCACAAGCATTAGGAAAAAAAAAAAAAAAGAGGCACAGAGAGTGGTACACACCCCATGAGTGGGCATGGGCTTCTCAGGAAAGAGCTATGTTTAAGGGTCTTAGCAGTAGCCATATGTACAATTAGTGGCTTCTGAAATTATATTGTTTAAGGAGTTTCTTAAGGATACCCCATATCCCCCTTTTCCCCCTTTTTTGATAAATGAGATTACAGAGTGGCTCCCAAGGTACCTTAAAAACAGGACTGCAATCTGTTAAGATAAAGCAAGGGGTTACAAGGCTTTGAAAGAGAATTAAAACATGCCTTTTACTGTAAATGAAGATTTATTGTGATTTTCTTAGAAAACTGCAGGTTCACCACTTGGAAAGAAGAAACATTATATATATTTAGGCCTTAAGCATAGCTCATTACTATTTTAACATTCTTGTTTGAAATATCTCTCTCTAAAAAAAAGAAAGAAATATCTCTCTATAAAAGGAATATTGCTGGGCACCTTTAATCCCAGGGAGGTAGAGGCAAGCTGATCTCTGTGAGTTGAAGGCCAGCCTGGTCTTCATAGTGAATTCCAGGACAACTAGAGCTATAGGGAGACACTGTCTCAAAAAGAAAATAAACAAATAACTAGCTAACTAACTAAATAAATAAATAAATTGAATGAATTTTTAAAAATCCAACATTTTTGGAATCATATTTACTTTGAGTTACATCCTAATTTATTTATGGAATCTATACTTATTGCCTCTANATAGAGAAGAGTCACAAATACTATTGGATGAATACATTCAACAAGAAATGAATAGCGTTCCTAGTAAGCCTTTAATTTCAATGGTCTATTCAATCTGAAAAAGCAGCTATTATTCATTGAATGCTTATTATTAGTACTTATTAGTACTATCTCCTATTTAGCTGAACATTGAAAGTACATAGAAAAATTAAGATTGATGGCTAGCTCCCACACTCGGAAATTCTGATGTAATTGACCTGGATGTATCCTGACACTGGGATTTTTTAATCTCCAGGAGAGCCCAGTTTCTGTCTGACTTACTCTCACAGCATCCATGTGACATATATACTCATTATCCCAGATGTGCAAATGATACAGGAACGTTCAAGAATGAATTTGCCCAGAATTACAGTTTAGTAAGTAGCACACTTAAGACATGAGGCTTGCATCAGTGTCAGATATACAAGAAAAATCAGAATAGAAGAAAGTTACCTTTCTTCTATTCTCCAAAAGCTCTCAATGTAAGCAACAAAATAATTCTAGATGACTTTTGGAACATTGAGTGATCTGTGCACTTGCAAAAGAAAAAGTAGAGTTTATCCACAGTCAAGCTTGCTTAAAGCATTACACGTAAGCATGTTCAACACAGAGAAAGAGGGACATGTCTAGACAGAAAAAGTGGGTGCAAAATAAAAAGGAAGATAGTGGGGATGTAGCTGAATAAGGGGCAGAAGAGTGAATGCGGACCAGCTCTTCCCATTTTCCTGCCAGCACAAGCAGCTGGCTGCTCTTTTAATAATCCTTTGTCTCCTCCCAAAGGACAAAGCAATCTTACACGCAGACGCTTCTGTTGGCAGCTGTAGTGGTGGCTCTGAAGGCTGGGGGATGGGGAGTAGGAAATACCATTTTTCATGATTTTTTTTTTCTCTCATATGTGTTGGGCTAGTGAGGTAAGGAAAGGAAATGGATTTTCTAAATGAAATTTCTTCTCTACACATGAGCATAGGAGCAAATTATATGTCCAGCTACCACCATGCATGCAGTATCCAGGGACTGGTGGGACTGAGGGTGGGAGATCCTGCTTAGTTCAATGTTTCCTGAGACCCAACTGCCAAATCAATAATTCCCCCTACACATTAATCCTGTACTTGTGCGGCCTTTTTGGTTTATTATTTTTTAATTTTATTATTTTTTATGTGTATGAGTGTATCTGTCTGCATGCAGGTCTGTGCACCATGGTCGTGCAATGCCGCAGAGGTCAGAAGAGGGTGTCGGATTCCCCTGGAACTGGATTCTCCTGGAATTGGAGTTTCAACGGCTCTCGGCCACATGTGGGTGCTGGGGGATCAAACCTGGGTCCTCTGTAAGAGCGGTCGGGCTCTTAACCACTAGCCATCTCTCCAGCCTTTTTGGTTTTAAATAACAAATTCAGCTTGATCAAGAGTCAGCAAAGTTTTATTAAAACAACGCAAAAATAAAACTCGCACAGGAGAGGAAACTTAACTCAGGACTCAAGAGAGTTTCAGGGAGGAATTGGAAAGTCATCAAGACTACTACTTCTGGTGTGTGCTCACTTCCCACTCTACAGATACTCTTCCCTGCTTCAGTCCAACCTGGAGGACATGGCCATTTCCCTCACTTGGCTTATAGTACCCACCTGAGTTAGGGAAATTCTAGAATTCTGAGGAGGTATGGAGCAAAATGGCTACTGAATTTAACAGCTATTGTATTATTGGGGAGGGGTATTGAAAAAAGAGGAGTCATTTTTATGCTAGAGACACTGCAAAGAAGTAAGCATTCAGAAGTGCTGGAGAGTTAGGTGGCTCAGGACATAAGAGCACTTGCTGTTCTTCCAGAGGACCTGGTTCAACTCTCGGCACCCACACAGCAGCTCTGTTGTCCTCTTCTGGGCACTACTACATACGGTTACAACATGAGACATAATACATACAACAAAAACACTTGTACAAATAAAAATAAATATTTTAAGGTGTTCAGAATAGGTGTCAAAATAGTGCCTGACCTTCTACCCCTCCTCCTCACACAGCACTCACTGGCAATGTGAATGGTCCGTTAGCCAGTGCACCAGAAGCCACACTGTCCACTTTGTCAAAGGCAATTGGGTGTGAACCAGAGACATACTTCCCAGCTGCAGTGTGCAGGGTCCTAAGAAGCTCTTTTCAGAGACCTTTGTTCGGGTGAATCTAGGATTCTCAACTTCACTACAGAAAATAATTTAGCACAGTATTGTGAAGCAGAGCTGGGGTTCATTAGAAAAAGAGTTTTAGGCTGGGGTGGTGGTGCAAGCCTTTACATCCCAGTACTTGGAGGCAGAGGCAGGTGTATCTCTGTGAGTTCAAGGCCAGCCTGGTCTACATAGTGAGTTCCAGGCCAGCTGGGCCTTAGGAAGACTTTGTCTCAAAAAACACCAAAAAAAAAAAAATTAAAAAACCAAAAAATAAAACAACAAGAGTTTTTTTAACTGTCTCCAAGGTCCCATAGGGCCCTTGCAACAGGCTGTATACACTACCAAGGAGGCTGCTGTTTGCAGCCACTGCATACCAGGCAAGAGACTTTTAAATATTTATTTTTATTTTGTTTATTGTGTGTCTGTGTGTGTGTTGTGTGTGTGTGTGTGTGTTCTGTGTGTGTCTATGTGTGTCTAGATAGCTTTCGTGTCAACTTGCCACCCTGGGTTGAGGGAGCCTCCATGGGGGATTTCCTCCACTGGATGGCCTTTGGCCACATCTGTGTGAGTATTTCTTGGTTGTTGGCAATGTGGGAGGGCCCAGCCACTATGGGCGATGCCACCCCAGGCAGGTTGTTGTATAGTATAAGAAGGCAAGCGGGCATGGACCAGAGAGCAAGCCAGTGAAACAGCAAGCATTCCTCCATGGCCTGTGCTTTCAGCTCCTGCCTCCAGGTCCTGACCTGAGTTCCTGCCTTGGGTCTCCTAAGTGATTGAACTGTGAACCAGGAGATATAAGCTGAGTAACCCTTTCCTCCCCAAGTTGGTGTCCGTCAGTGTTTTGTCAAAGCAATGGAAGACCAACTAGAACAGTCTGCTGTGTCTGTGTGTCTGTTTGTCTGTGTCTCTGTGTGTCTGGTGTCTGTCTGTCTGTGTATCTGTGTGTCTGTGTGTCTGTGTGTCTGTGTGAGTCATGTATGTGAGTGCCTGATGCTCTGCAGGGTCAGAGGCATTGGATCCCTTGATGCTCGAGTTAAGGGTGGTTGTAGGCCATCTGACATGGGTGCTAAGAACAAGTCGGGCCCTCTGCAGGACAGCAGTAGGCACTCTTAACCCCTTGTCCATCTCTCCCTAGAAAGAGATTTTAAACAGGCTTAAGCACAAGCATAGTGAAAAAAAAAAAAAGAGGCACAGGAGTGGTACACACCCCATGAGTGGGCATGGGCTTCTCAGGAAAGAGCTATGTTTAAGGGTCTTAGCAGTAGCCATATGTACAATTAGTGGCTTCTGAAATTATATTGTTTAAGGAGTTTCTTAAGGATACCCCATATCCCCCTTTTCCCCCTTTTTTGAATATGAGATTACAGAGTGGCTCCCAAGGTACCTTAAAAACAGGACTGCAATCTGTTAAGATAAAGCAAGGGGTTACAAGGCTTTGAAAGAGAATTAAAACATGCCTTTTACTGTAAATGAAGATTTATTGTGATTTTCTTAGAAAACTGCAGGTTCACCACTTGGAAAGAAGAAACATTATATATATTTAGGCCTTAAGCATAGCTCATTACTATTTTAACATCTTGTTGAATATCTCTCTCTTAAAAAAAGAAAGAATATCTCTCTATAAAAGGAATATTGCTGGGCACCTTTACTCGGAGGTAGAGGCAGCTGATCTCTGTGAGTTGAAGGCCAGCCTGGTCTTCACTAGTGAGCTTCCGGCACCTAGGCTAGCCGGGACAGCGCCTGTCTCAAAAAAACCCCACCACCCAACAACCACCGGAACTCTATCTGTTGTAACCGCCCTTTCACAGCTATTTATTAAAACTTGGTACTGGATTCTTGAATTTAGCTGACCAGAGGCTTCTCTTTTCTGTTTCCCAGTGTTACTCTTTTTTTTTTTTTTTGGTATGTTCAAGGGTCTTTTCAAGACAGGGTCTCCCTGTAGCCCCAGCTGTCCTGGAACTCACTGTGTAGACCAGGCTGGCCTTGAACTCACAAAGAGCCACCTGCCTCTGCCTCCCTAGTGCTAGGATTAAAGGCGTGCACCACCACACCTGGCTTAACCCATATACTCTTAATTTCCCCTGTCTCCTTAACTTTCCTGCAAGCCCCCTATACACACACACACACACACACACACACACACACACACACACACATACACTCAAAAAAAGTAAAAAGCGGGGCTGGAGAGATAGCCTAGTGGTTAAGAGCGCCGACTGCTCTTGCAGAAGACCCAGGTTCGATCCCCAGCACCCACGTGGCGGCGGAGAACTGTCTGTAACTCCAATTCCAGAACTCCAGTTCCAGGGGAATCCGACACCCTCTTCTGACCTCCGCGGCATTGCACAACACGGGTGCACAAACCTCCATGCAGACAATACATTCACACACATAAATAAATAAATAAAATAAAATTTTTTTTTAAAAATGTAAAAAGCAATGAGACATTCCCAGCCTGGGTCCAAGCAGGCTTGTGAACCTTTACTGGAGCTGATGAAACGAAGCAAACCTGAGGCTTTTTACTGTGAGCCATAGTCACCAGAGACACTACCGAGGCCTTCCTGGGATGTTTCAAAAAGAAAGCAGTTCCTACAGCGGATAGAATTATGGTCCTTACTCAGTGGATCTGATTGGAGAAAACCAGCAAAGCAAGATTTCTCCACCCTTGCCAGGGCGAGGGGGGACAGGTTCTGCGCTCCAGGACCCCAGAAGAGGAGCTCTCAACGCACAGACTTCAAGAAAACACTGTGGATACCATCCCTGTATAGTGGAAATAGGGAAATAGGTTGGTTACTAAAAGGACCTCAAACATTCCTGTAGCCTTTGTGATCATATGTTGTCTGTAAAAAAGGACGAAGCATTCCTGTAACCTATGTTTGCATGTTATCTGTAAACCATGTTGTCTGTAAACCAGGATGTTGCCTTCCTGTAGACTCACTCAGTGCCTTCCTGTAGACTCACTCAGTGCCTTCCTGTAGACTCACTCAGTGCCTTCCTGTAGACTCAGTGCCTTCCTGTAGACTCAGTGAAGCTGCTGACTCCATTATGGAATGATCCCTGACTTAGCCCACTAACATGAATAAACTCCTCCTCACCTAACTTTGGCTTTGATCTTATGATTTTTCTACAACACCTGGAAACATTTCCGGGAGTGTTCAGGGAGCCTTCTTTTCTGCTTTTGTCTTGAGGCCTCCTCCTTCAGGCATGAATAATGTTTGGTCATGTCCAGGTTTTTAAGTTAGACTGTGAGGAGGCCTAAATGGGCCCACTCATTCTTCTCAGAGTGCTCTGTAAGTTCTGGTACTCACCGATCTGAGCTGAGCTAGCAAAAAATCCCATTTCTAGCTTTCTCTTGAAACACAGTTTCTGCTATCTATTCGCAGGGGAAAGAAGATGATTACCTGTAGAGTGATAGGTCAAGGTCTATGCTACTCCCGCCTAGGTGAGAAAAAGAGACAGTAAAACAGTGTTCTAGAACTTGACCTGCAACAGAATCCCTGACAGGTTAAAATATACATGGCAGGCTCTGGTTTCCAGAACCTCTGGTTCTGCAGGCTCTCTGTGCAGCCTCATCATTTGCATTTGAATAAGTTTCCAGATAGTGTTAGTCCTTCAGTGTAGGTATTCTTTTGACAGAAGCACTTAAGAGAGTCAGCAAGCAGCCTCCAAGCCTGGACTCCTGCTGATATCCTGCTTGCTTGTGACACCTGCCCCACGCCAAACTGTCTTTGATACTTTGGGCAAAGCATTGTCAGTTCCCATAGCATATGGCCTGGGGTCCTGCCTGTCCCAACTCCTAGTTCTGTATGTCCCATCCCCCAACAAGGTTCTGTATAAAAACCCTGTTACAATTCCCCTTGTGGAATTACTCCCGGGCCCTCTCGAGTCTGTCTTTTTCTTTCTCTCTGGGTCTTACTTCTCTCCTCCCTCATCCTCCCAGCTGGGGCTCAAGCTAGGACTGTTACCTGGCTGACTGGGGACAATTCCAAGGCTTGCAGTACTACGGAGCTGTGAGCCCTGGTGCAAGGCAGAAGAACATTATGAAAGGCAGCATACACACATGATACACATTTAAAGGAACACACCGGATGGTAAACTTCAGACGACACTTCAGTACACTTCCTGGAACCACTGAAGATAAAGCCAGCTGCCTTCTCCTCAAATGCACCAAATATTAGCAATTTGTAGATGAACAAGGCTAAAGGATTCTGCAGAAGCTATCTGCCCCTGGCTCTTTGCATGTCCTTGTCAGCTGTACATCATCTCTTAAACTATGAATATTATCCCTTCACCTTGATTCTGAAGGTAAATTTACCCTGATTTGACCTTAACACAAACAAACAAATAAATAAACTGACTGTGGTTGTGCACCCCTATAATCCCAGTGTTTGGGAGACAGAAGCAGAAAGATCGAGTTCAAGACCTTATCAAGAAAGAAAGAAGAAAGAAAGAAAGAAAGAAAGAAAGAAAGAAAGAAAGAAAGAAAGAAAGAAAGAAAGGAAGGAAGGAAGGAAGGAAGAAAGGAAGGAAGGAAGGAAGGGAGAAAAGAAACAAAGAAAAAGAAAAACACCAAAATGAAACTATAAATTCATAAAAAGACAAATGACCCAATAGAAAAATGTAAAATGTATAAGATATAGGCTTGTTTGAAATGCACAGAGCTTCAATAAAACATCAGCTTAAAACAAAAGATATAGGCAAGCCTTTCCTAGCAGAGGAACTATAAAAGGCCAATAAACTTCTGAAGAGCTTCAGTCTCAAGGAAGATGTAGATAAGGCCCACAGTGATCTGATACAGCAGGTAAAGCCCACAGTGAACCAACACACCACATCAACCACTGAGGCTACAGCTAAGCAAACTTTCAGTTAGAAATAAAATCTGAGGTTCAAGGACCCCACCAATACAGCACAAAGAGCACAGGGACAAAGGGAAAGTAGCTTGCAAAGCAGGTTTCACTTTTGCAAAAAGATGTGCTACATCATCCAAACCATGTGAGGACACCCCACGGGGACAGTTGGTAGGCTAACACTAGAGACTGTGTCTTTTCCCAGTTAGTTGGGGTGTGACTTCTCAGTGTTTCAGGGTTGGCTGGTTTAAAAAGAATTGGTGCAAAAGAAATGAAGGAGAAGAGGGAAAGGAGTTGGGTAAAAGGGAAAGAACTTCACTGTCCCAGGCCATGGGGTTCTGGGAAGGCAGCAGGGTGTTAACATAAACAAAAGTTTCAGGTGGAGGAGATTAAAAGATTAAAAGAATTCCAGATGGCCTAGCTCTTACAGAGGACCTGGGTTCGATCCCCAGCACCCACATGGCGGCCGAGAGCCGTCTGAAACTCCAATTCCAGGAGAACTCCAGTTCCAGGGGAATCCGAGACTCTCTTCTGACCTCCATGGCATTGCACGACACGGGTGCACAGACCTGCATGCAGACAGTACATTGATACACATACAGAAATAAATAAAATTAAAAAAAAAAAAGATACGAATTCCTTGTCCTAAACCAAAGTTGTACACTGTTTGACTGAAAAGACTTGTATTTAATATTTCTTTCAAGAGAGGCATGGAAAACAAGTGCGGCCATGACTGCTGCTGATGGAATTGGGCATGGTAGCAGGGGCCAGACAAAGCTATGTCTCCAAGAAGTCCCCCAATGCTGAACGGAACAGCCCAAAGCCCTGGCTGCAGACTGTCTCCCAGGAAAAGGTTAAGTTCACAGTCTGATCACTTATGTCACAGCTACTTGTACACATGCTCACTCTCTGGCTTACATTTCATCTTTTCTATAAACTGTAACACTCCCACAGACAAGGCTGAGAGAAACCAAGAGTTTTTCTCCTGAAATTCTGACCCAAACTGTAAGTAAACCATTTCTTTTGTCCATTCCTGTTTCAGGGTCTTTTGGTAAATCAGTGAGCAGCACATGGGAAATTCTACTTAAGCGTCGCTTCATAAAACAATTTGTGATTTCTGAGTAAGGTGAAAGATTGTATATGTCTTACCCTGTAGCAAAGTGCCTTGGGTAAGTGATCTACGGAACATCTTGTCTTTTTGTGCCAGGAAACATCTAAGACTGCTCTGAATGGCTCCACTCACAGTAAGGAAGGTCCCACTGTCTCTTGACAGGAACAGACGTTGCTGTATTTACTAATGGGCTGCTAGTCTCCAAGGAAGCTGGATGAGCTGTGATTATACACATGGATAGGATAAATCCTATAAGCAATGGTGGGGAAAAGAAGTCATAAAAGGAATGTATTGTGGAACCCATTTATAAAAGCTCAAAAGCAGAAAGAACCTAAGAATACATAGACGATACCTCGAGAGGAAAGGAGGAAAGAAGGGAAGGAAGTAGAGAAAGAAGAAAACTGACTTCTAAGCTTGCTCAAAAGTAATGGGGTTTCCTGGGACAAAGGATTTTCCTTTCTAAAACTAGGAAATTTCTGAGTGAACAGGAGGCATTCATCTCCAGACAAGTTCAAGGGCACTGTTTGTGTTTTGGTTCCCTAGCACTGGGGTGTGTGAACAAGCTTCTTTTGCTATTGTTGTTCTTTCTTTGGTCTTTGAAAACATAGATGTATGTCACCTAAACTTTTGTATGTATGTCATTTATTTTACAATTTTTTAATGTTCAAAATATTAAAAAAAAAAAGTAGCAGTAATAAACATGGCCGAACAAATATCTCTGAAGTGGGTATATAACAAGGACTGGTATTGATGGGTCATACAGTAGATCTACTTTCAGCCTTTTGAGACTTCTCCATACTGATGTCCATAGTGGCTGCACCAATTTACAATCCCACCAGCAGTGAATGACTTTTCCCTTTTCCCCATCTCCTTGACAACATTTATTGCCAGTTGTTTACTCTTTTAATATTGTTTTAAATTTTATGTGTATGAGTGTTTTATGTGCATGTACGTAAGTACACTCATGCATTGCAATGCTACAGGAAACCAGAAAAGGACATCAGACCTTCCGGAATGGAATTACAAACGGTTGGCAGCCCCATGTGGGTTGGTACACATACATATATGCAGGCAAGACAGTCATATAAATAAAATCAAGAAAGAAAAAGAAAAGAAGGAAAGGAATTATCAGGATCACATTGGAAAGATTCTAAGACTCGGGAAACTGAAGCCAACTGGAAAAAGGAGGAACCCTCATGGGAACACTCTTGACAGGAACCAGGCAGGAAGTCTGTTCAAAGTAAGAAACATTGGCAGACTGACCAATGGATTTCCAAGTTCAGTAAAAGAATACTTCCTTTCCTTTGATGGTTGACCAAGACAATTGGGAACCTGGATCAGAAAGTAGCATTTATTTATTTATGTTTATTTGTTTGTTTATTTTTATCTTTTTGAGACAAGGTCTCCCTCTAGCCCCAGCTGGCCTGGAACTCTCTATGTAGACCAGGCTGGCCTTGAACTCACAGAGATCTGCCTGCCTCTGCCTCCCAAGTGCTGGGATTAAAGGCATGCGCCACCACACCTGGCCTACAAAGTAGCATTCATGGAGCACCAACTAGATACTGGTTAGTCTGAATGCTTCAATTTTATATTTTACTTTCAGTTAATCCTCATGATCCCTCATAGCCAGGGGTCTCCAAAGAAACAGAACCATAGAATGATTACAGAGATGGAAAGAGATTTACTACAAGGAAATCTCCTGCACTATTGTGGAGACTGGCAAGTCTGGAATCTATAGGGAGACTGACAGCCTTAGACCTAGAGGAGGAACATTCCAACCACAGTTGGTGAGTTGGAGACCAGGACAACTACAAGTACCCTAGGCAGAAGAATGAACTGCAAGAGCCTTCTACATGGCTAATGTCTGCAGGCTGTCTACCAAAAGAATTTCTCTTGCTCGGGCAAAGCAACTCTCCCCCCCCCCCTTTAGGCAGTTAGCTGATTGGTGAGGTCCGCCCACAGTGACAGGCAATCTGCTTTATTAAAGTCCACCAGCTTGGACATGGATCTAACCTAAATGCATCCTCGCCTCACAGAAGCACCCAGAATGTCTATCTGGGCACCCCTGGTCTAGCCAAAATTGTAAAATTGATAATCATGGATCTGAGAGGTGCATGCTGCCCTAACTATACATACAGGATGTGGGAGGATCGGTTTGAATTAGGGGCTAGTTCTCAGCATCCCTCAGGGCACAATGTGGAAGTCATGGGATTCCTCTGACCCCACCCCCAAGAGGGAGCAAGCAACATGGCCCAGGTACAGGATGATAGGCGGGGCATCAGTATACAGTGGTGTGAAACTGGGGGGTCTATGATTGGCTCTGGGAGGTGGCGTCATTTTGCATATAAAAGTGACTTTCAGTAGGCAATAAATTGAATTCTCCATTACCCTCATTACACAAAATTCCTGGTCTGTTATTTTGTGCGTATACAGGCTGAGGCAGGCCTGGATTTTGAGTGTCCATGGCTAGTGGGTTGGATGGAGATCTATCAGACCACCAGCTTGGTAAGCTAGCGTGGGGTTGGATGGAGACCAATCAGGTCACAAACCTGTCGAGTGAATTGTGAGTGGGTGTAGGCTGAAGATAAGCCATCAGCCATCAGCCTGAAATTCCTGTCCGGAGACCAGCAGTCTTTGAGCAGGTGGGAAAGCATGGCTGGATGGGGGCACTCTGCTTCCCAGGCTAAGGACCTGAATTGGAAGTATCTATCAGGTTAGGTTACCAAAGTAACCAACTGACCTCTGCACTGAGGGGTCAGTTCCCCACAGTGACTGAAGGTGGCCACTGTGCTCCCCTTCCCTTAGCAGGACTGCGCTGTACCTGCTCATAGTAAGAGAAGCTCCTACAGCAGGAGACAGAGGCTAAGGAGGTAAGTGGCCTGCCAATGCAGTGGCCCATTACAGCTGACTGTGGGCCAGCCCTATCTCTGGGTAAGAATTGTTGAACCTCACCCGTAGAGAAAGCCCGGGTCTCCCCCACCTTCCTTAATCACCCTCAAACAAGTATTCTGTCAACTAGCCAGTATATAAGTCCCCGCTCTTTGTTCATGAGTTGTCAAAGAACTGAAACCTCGTTTGGGAGGCAAGAGCAAAAAAATTGTACAATGTGCAGCAGGACTTTTCTGGGGTACTGTGACCAAGCTCAGTGGCCCCCCCCAAACCATGCCAGAAACAAGAAAATGTGCTAAGACCAGGACCCGCTCTGCCCACCTCTTCTTTAGGACCACTTCTCCTTCCAGGTGATCTCAGAGAAAATTGAGTGCTTGGACTTTGGGATGAGCATTGATACCAATTTTATTCCCCAGGGAGATTTCCCTGGGGTCCACTGAGTTGAGAACCCATATTCCTAAAGGCCCTTCTTACAGTGAGAGGGAGGTGAAAATATTCCCTTGGGACAACCACATCAACCAAACAGGGCAGGAAGTCACAGGGAAAAAATGTCTCAACACCCCACCTGCCCCCTGTGGTACACACACACACACACACACACACACACACGCACACGCACACACACACACCACTTGATGGGCATCCCTAGCAGAACCCTGAGTCAGAAGCTGATGATTAGAGCTTCAGTTAACCTTCCAGATACTCCAGCAGCCCCCAAGACTGTGTGCTAAGGGGCAGCAGGAAGTTGGTGGAACCTCAGGAGAAGTCCGCTGACCCCTCTACTAGGGAGTGTTAAAGGGCCATTACCACTACCCTACACCTGAATACAAAAACAGTGTGATACCTCCATAACAGAGAAAGAGAAACCACCATGAAAACACAAGAAGGATTGAGGCAGTGAGGTTATCAGGGAAAACTTCCTGGAGGAGGTGATGTGTACATGAAGTCTTGGAGTAGAAAATAGTATGTTGGGCAAAGTGAATAAAAGTACCTAAGCCTGGAGGACACAGTGTGAGTGGTGTGCAATTTGGGAGGAGAAACATGAGCATAGAGAAAAGCCAAGGACAGAGCTCACAGCCACCCAGCAGTATTCCAATAGCTCTGCAGGTCCGAGACAGTCATCCGACCAAAACTGCACCTCAGCATCTCCATCATCAGCAAGGGCTCTTGTAACCAACTTGATGTCATGCTTGAAAATCATCATAAACATCCACACTCTGCTTCCCCCTGTTGTCACATTATCATGCCACATTACAGTTAATACCTGAATAAGACATCCTCACTCTTAACTTTGGTTTTTAATAATGAGCCCAAACTTGGAGGACACCCATTCCCCACATGTCTTTTGTAACCATGCTTGAACTAGGCCTCACCTATAATGTTACTCAAAGTTCAGCTGGAGAACTACAAGCTTGGATCCACCCTTATTTTATCAGACAGTCTTGCTCTTTCGTCCACAGGCCCAAAACATCTCATACACATAAATGTCAAGTGTTCTTCTCGGTTTTCTTTGTTTTCCGTGAAGATGGGCTGCCTTCAGAACTGTGTGTGTCCATTCTCAAGCATACCCACATTCATTCATTACCTTTAGGTGGAGCACCAAACCCAGGTTCCAGGGAACCTAGGTCAGGAGCCCAGATCACAAAAGCACAAGATTCCGTGACTTTGTAGTTTTTTGGTTGCAAGGTTAAAAAGTCGTTAGTCCAGATTCTATTTTATAAAAGTCATTCCTAGGGCTGGAGAGATGGCTCAGCAGTTAGGAGGGCCGACTGCTCTTGCAGAGGACCTGGGTTCAATTCCCAGCACCCACATGGCGGCTAAGAACTGTCTTTAACTCAGTTCCAGGGAATCCAGCGCCCTCTTCTGACCTCTTCGGCATTGCACCAACCTACATGCAGACAGTATACTCATACACATAAAATAAATAAATAAATAAATAAATATTTTTAAAAAGTCATTCCTACAGCTCCTATTTTTGTTTTATAAATGAAGAAGCATGCCCATCAGGGTGATCATGAGTGTGATGTAGTCATGTGTGGTGGACTACTGCTGAGTGGTGGGCTGGTCTGGGTGCAGCATGCTGGAGGACTGACATAGGTCAGCATGACATGGTATTGGGCAGTTCTCTGGAAAAGATGACACAGGCAGGACAGCACTTGGAGGAGAAGGCAAACAAACAGAAAACCTTGCAGCTGAAGTCCAGGAACAAGCCTCTCTTACCAGGGTGTTGTTTTCTAGTGAGGCTTTCACAGTCACAGCATGCCCCAGGAGGCCTGGAGGAGAAACCACACATGCAGAGCCTCTGCTCAGATTAGTGAGAGGAACAGAATCCTAGTCATTTGTTGGCCCTTAACTTAGTTTATATAAAAACCATATATTTTGATATAAGTTATTGTTTAAGATGTTTTTCTGGCAGACAGTAGTGAGGAAGAGCGTCCCCTAGTGGGTTCTTAGTCTCATTCATAAAACAATGTAAGAATAGACCCAAATGGAGCCTTTAGGACAATTTTATTAGAATTCTAAAGAAAAATGCTCAGCTGGGCGTGGTGGTGCACACCTTTAATCCCAGCACATGGGAGCCAGAGTCAGGCAGATCTCTGTGAGTTCAAAGCCAGACTGGTCTACATAGCAAGTTCCAGGACAGCTGGGGCTACACGGGGACCAGAAAGAAAGAAAGAAAGAAAGAAAGAAAGAAAGAAAGAAAGAAAGAAAGAAAGAAAGAAAGAAAGGAAGGAAGGAAGGAAGGAAGGAAGGAAGGAAGGAAGGAAGGAAGGAAGGAAGGAGGAAGGAAGGAAGGAAGGAAGGAAGGAAGGAAGGAAGGAAGGAAGGAAGGAAGGAAGGAAGGAA
>VZQC01013319.1:2019921-2035565 GCA_009823505.1 Rhizomys pruinosus | reverse complement strand
GAAGGAAGGAGGGAAAGAAGAAAGAAAGAAAGAAAGAAAGAAAGAAAGAAAGAAAGAAAGAAAGAAAGAAAGAAAGAAAGAAAGAAAGAAAGAAAGAAAGAGAGAGAGAGAGAGAAGGAAGGAAGAAGGAAGGAAGGAAGGAAGAAGGAAGGAAGGAAGGAAGAAAGAAAGAAAGAAAGAAAGAAAGAAAGAAAGAAAGAAAGAAAGAAAGAAAGAAAGAAAGAAAGAAAGAAAGAAAGAAAGAAAGCTCAAGGCAGGCCAGCTGAGAATCTCAGTAGCTTCCTTGAGAAGGAGAATGGAGGGAAGGAGGGAACAAGAGCCATGAGGCCATGCAGGCTTAGACCCTGCTTGGAGGTCAGACACCTGGCCAACTGGCAGTCACATGTGAGAGAGTGGGGGAAGCTTTAGAGAAAAAGTAAAGAAATACAACATGCCAGGGCAGCCCAAAGTGTCAAAGGAAGCATGTTTAGAAAAGGCATATGAAAAAGGAGAGATTCTACTTTCCTGAAGAATTCAGAAAAGCAGGAAGACTTTCAGAGACCTCCATGTCTGTGGCGGATCTAGAAGCACTGCGCTGGACGGTGGGACTCCAGGCAGGACAGGCCAACTGTCTCATAACATACTAGGTGTTCCACCCATCGATTTAACATGACTTAAGGTGAACCCATGACCAGATGACTGACAGTGAAACTGGAAAGGTGGGTCTTTCAACAGATAGGCTAGTGTTTACCAGTTAATCTTATGGGGCTACTTGCTGCTCTAGCATTAGGGGGGAAATTGAGATGAACAATTTAAATTTTTTAAGATATAGTTGTTTTTGAAGTATAATTTGTTCCCAGGGCTGGAGAGATGGCTCAGTGGTTAACAGCTCTGGTTGTTCTTGTGCAGAAGTACCAAATCCCAGTACCCACATAGTGGCTAACAACCATCCATAATTTCAGGGGATCCCACACCCTCCTCTGTTCCCCATAGACATTGCATGGTGCACTAATACACATGCAGGCCTAACATTCATATACATAAAATAAAAACAAATAAATAAATAAATTTTTTTTAAGTTGGGGACTAGAGAGGTGGCTCAGCAGTTAGGAGCACTGGATGCTCTTGCAGAGAACCAGGGTTTGATTCCGAGCACCCACATGGCAGCTAACAACTGTCTGTAACTCCAGTTCTAGGGGATCTGATGCCCTCTTCTGACAGTAGCAAAAGTAAAGTTTTCAAAAATACATTAACAGCACAGATTAACCTCAGCACACTCATAGTAGGTGACTTCAATACCCCACTGAGCCTTTTGGACAGGTCAACTGGACAAAGAATAAACAGAGAAACATCTGAATTGAACAATATGATACACCAAATGGACCTCACAGATATCTATTGAATATTCTACCCAAAAACCAGAGAATACACTTTCTACTCAGCACCCCACAGAACATTCTCCAAAATCAACCATACACTGCGACACAGAAAAAAAACTCAATAAATACAAAAAGATTGAAATAATTTCATGCATTCTATCAGACCACAGTGCAATAAAGCTCAACATCAACACCAGGATAAGCCCTACTATCTACAAGAACACAAGGAGACTATAGCCAGGTGTAGTGGCACATGCCTTTAATCCTAGCACTTGGGAGGCAGAGGCAGGTGGATCTCTGTGAGTTCAAGGCCAGCCTGGTCTACAGAGCAAGTTCCAGGACAGCTGGGGCTACAGGGAGACCCTGTCTCGAAAAGACAAACAAAAAAAAAAAAAAAATGGAGACTAACACAACACATCTGAATAAAAATGGGTCACAAGGAAGAAAAAGAAAGAAATAAAAGCATTCCTGGTACTAACGACCATGACAAATAAACAATAACACAACCTATGGGATACTTTAAAGCAGTCCTAAGAGGGAAGTTTATAGCCCTCAGTGCCTATATTAAAAACAAAAAACAGAAAGAGCACGAATAAACGATCTAACACTGCAGCTAAAAGCACTTGAGAGATAGCTGGGCGCGGTAGCACACGCCTTTAATCCTAGCACTTGGGAGTCAGAGGCAGGTGGATCTTTGTGAGTTCAGGCCAGCCTGGTCTACAGAGAGTTTCAGGCCATCTGGGGCTACATGGAGAACGCTTTTGTCTCGAAAAAGACACAAAAAAAAAAAAAAAAAGCACTTGAGAGACAAGAACAAATAAACCCTAAATGCAACAGACAGAAAGAAATAACAGAAATCAGAGCAGAAATCAACGAAATAGAAACCAAGAAAACAATACAAAAAAAAAAATCAATGAATCCAAAAATTGGTTCTTTGAAAGAATAAAAAAGATAGGGGCTGGAGAGATAGCCTAGCGGTTAAGAGCACCGATGCTCTTGCAGAGGACCGGGGTTCGATCCCCATCACCCACATGGCGGCTAAGAACCGTCTGTAACTAACTCCAATTCCAGGAGAACTCCAGTTCCAGGGGAATCCGAGACCCTCTTCTGACCTCCGCAGCATTGCACGACACGGGTGCACAGACCTGCATGCAGACAATACATTCATACACATACAAAAATAAATAATAATAAAAAAAAAGATAAATAGACTTCTAGCCCAGTTAGCCAAAAGTAAGAAAGAGCAACTACAAATCAATAGAATTCATGATGAAAGGGGAAATATCACAACAGACAATGAAAAGATCCAGACAATCATACGGGAATACTTCAAAAACCTATACTCTACTAAGTTTGAAAACCTAAGAGAAATGAATGAATATCTGAAATCCTGGGAATTACCACAGATTAACCAAAAAGAGATTGCCAGCTTAAACAGACCCATAATATATGAAGAAATTGAAAATGTAGTAAGAAACCTCCCAACTAAAAAAAGCCCAGGCCCAGATGGTTTCATGGCAGAATTCTATAAAACATTTCAAAAAGACTTACAATCATTATTACTCAAACTGTTCAGAAGGATACAAGCAGAGGAAAATCTCCCAAATTCCTTTTATGAAGCCAGCATCACTCTAATACCAAAACCAGGCAAAGATACAACCAAAAAAGAGAATTATAGGCCTATCTCATTAATGAACACAGATGCAAAATTTTTCATCAAAATACTTGCAAACCGCATACAAACCCACATCACAAAGATCATCCATCATGACCAAGTCGAATTCATACCAGAGATGCAGGGATGGTTCAACATATGAAAATCAATAAATATCATAAAACACATAACTGGACTGAAAGACAAAAACCACATGATCATCTCAATTGCTACAGAAAAAGCCTCCAACAAAATCTAGCATCCCTTCATGTTTAAAGTCCTGGAAGGAATTGGATTGGAGGGATAATTCCTCAATGTAATCAAAGCCATATACAAGAAACCCACAGCCAACATCATCCATAACGGAGATAAGTCAGAAGCATTCCTCTTAAAGGCAGAAACTTGGCAAGGCTGCCCCCTGTCATCACTCGTTTTCAATATAGTGCTTGAAACACTTGCTGGGGCAATAAGGCAAGAAAAGGAAATTAAAGGAGTACTAATTGGAAAAAAGGAAGTCAAGCTACCCCTTTTTGCAGGCGATATGATAGTTTACCTAAGGGATGCTGAAAACTCCTAGAAATGATTGAGAGTTTTAGTGAAGTGGTAGGATACAAAATTAAACTAGAAATCAGTAGCCTTTCTTTTTTTTTTTTTTTTTTTTGATGTTACTATGAAATTCAAATGTATTCCTTGCTACAGGCCATGCAATGTCCTGAGGCATGCTAGCTGAAAGCTAGCCTGCAATTCAAACTGGATCTTCCTACAAAATATTTTTCACAATCTGCAGAAATAACACCATAAATCTACTAAATTAGAAGCCAAATTTAAAAGGTCATATCCATGTTATCTAACTAACCCAAATCATCTTTTACAACGTGTTAAGCCAAAAATTTGGTCTAATTTAACTAAAAACTTTGTAATTTCTTTTTTTTTATTTTCATTTTTTTATTGATGCTTTGTGTATTTCATACATTCTTTACACCAACACCAAGCAACTGAAAAAGGAATACAAGGAGAACTTCCCACTCACATTAGTATCAAAAACAATAAAATACCTAGGAACAAACCTAACCAAAGACACCAAAGACCTCTTCAAAAAATTTTTTAAACCTCTGAAGAGGAAGTTGAAGAAGACATTAGAAGATGGAAAGACCTCCCATGCTCATGGATTGGAAAAATTAATAAAGTAAAAATTCCCATTCTACCCAAACTCGTGTACAGATTTAATGCCATCCCAGTCAAAATCCCCAAGAGTTTCTTCACAGGCTTGGAAAAAAAAATCCTTAAATTCATATGGAAAAACAAAAGACCCTGAATAACCAAAGTAACCCTGAGTGAAAAGAGCAATACAGGGAGGATTGCTATACCAGACTTCAAACTATACTACAGGACTATAGTCATAAAAACAGCTTGCCACTGGCACAAAAACAGACCTGTTGACCAATGGAACAAAACTGAAAATCCAAACTTGAGCACATACAATTTCAGCCACCTCATATTTGACAAGGGGGCCAAGAAGACACGATGGAGGAAAGATAGCATCTTCAGCAAATGGTGTTAGCAAAACTGGATCACCACTTGTAGAAGAATAAAGTTAAACCCCTACCTCTCACCCTGTACAAATATTAACTCCAAATCAATCAAAGACCTCAATGTGAAACTGAAAACTCTGAAGGTGATAGAAAAAGTTGGCAGCAACCTGAAAGACATAGGTATAGGAAAAGATGTTCTAAATTGGACAGCAGCTGTGCAGGAAATAATGCCAACAATTGACAGATGGGACCTCATTAAACTCAAAAGCTTCTGTACAGCAAAAGAAACAATCAAGGAAGTGAAGAGAAAATCCACAGAGTGGGAGGAAACTTTCACCACTGATATATCTGACAAAGCAATAATTTCCAGAATATATAAACTACTCAAAAAACAAAGAAGAAAACAAATGAATCATTCAAAAGATGGAGCATAGAGCTGAACAGAGACTTCATAAGAGAAATTAGAGATGGCTGAGAAACATCTTAAAAAGTGTTCAATATCACTAATAATTAAGGAAATGCAAATCAAAACCACTTTAAGATATCATCTCACTTCAATAAGACTAGCTAGGATCAAGAAAAGAATGGCACTAAATGCTGGAGAGGTTGTGGGGAAAGGGGAACACTCATCCACTCCTGGTGGGAATGTAAACTTGTATAGCCACTATGGAAAGCAGTGTGGAGAACACTTAAGAGACTCAAAATGACCTTGCTACCTGACCCAGTCATAGCACTCCTTGGTATATACCCACAAGACTTATCCTACTACAGAGATACATGCACAGCCATGTTTATTGCAGCTCTCTTCACAATAGTGAAGAGCTGGGACCAACCCAAGGGCCCCTCAGCCAATGAGTGGATAGACAAAATGTGGTACATCTACACAATGGAGTTCTATGCAGCAGTAAAGAAAGATGACATCATGAACTTCACAGGTAAATGAATGGAACTAGAAGATATTATGTTGAATGGAGTATCACAGTCCCAGAAAAACAAATGACGAATGGTATCCCTCATCTATGGATGCTAGCACCAAGTACCTAGATGTAAGGCAAACTAAGCAATGTTAATGTTATGTTCCTTGTGATCTGAAAACAACTGTGTTCTTATATTGTGAATCCTTTAACAGGTTCTTGAATTAAGCTACCATTTGTTTTCAGACAGGCAGTTTGGGTATAAAGATGGAGGGTATGTATGCACAAAATCAAAAGAATAAGGGGAAAAAAACTAGTTTGTCATATCGTGTCTAACCACAGTATCTATCTTATGGGAGTGCTTCTTAGTATTTCTTATACAAGGCTGTATGAGCTTTTGTCCAAGCCTTTTCTAAAATATTATACAGTAGTTAAAAGTATCAGGCTGGTGTAACTTAGCCTTTCTGGATGCTTAACAACTGTACTTAATGCCCATACTAATTTGGCCAAGGGTCTTAAGGGATAACTTTGTTCCTTAGTTGACCTCAGAGGTCAACTAAGTCCCAGGGGACTATGCATAGGGGAATCTCTTGAAATGTCCTGCAAATGTGAGTCACCATTCTTCCTGTGCAGGGAGGTCTTGGAGATCCACAATGGGACTTCAGCCAGTGTCCAGCCTACAAAGAGGAAAGCCTAGCTGAGCATGGTGGCACACGCCTTTAATCCTCGCACTTGGAAGACAGAGGCAGGAGGATCTCTGTGAATTCAAGGCCAGCCTGGTCTATGGAGTGAGTTCCAGGACAGCTGAGGCTACAGGGAGACCCTGTCTCCAAAAAAAAAAAAAAAGAAAAAGAAAGAAAAAGAGGAAAGTCTGCTCATGCTTCAAAAAGGGAAGCCTGGTCTAGCAGGACCTGACTTTGTCCTTGAGTGGTAAATGAAAAGCCAAAAGGAGCCAGGGGATCCCTCCTCCCACCAAAAAAAACCTGAGGACCAGACCCTCATCTGACCTTGAGAAAACAAATACCTTGGTTAATCTGGGCTAACAGTGTGGCCTTAAGCATCCAAAAGGAATGTATAATCAGAAATAAATAATTAGTAAGGCCTGAGAAATAGTACTTCAGGTATAAAACTTGAGATCTTCAGAAAGAACAAAAAGTAAAAAAAAAAAAAAAAAAAAAAAAAAAAAAAAAAAAAGAATACAGTTGTTTTGCCTGTCTTACTGGCAAGCATAGCTACCCAGAGGCTGCCACTGCTTTTGCCATCCTTCAAAGACATAAGACACAGCTTTTCAACCTTCCAATATGGACTGAAGACTCATGTCTCTCCAAGAATCCTCCAAACCTTCAGTGCCAGATGGGGACTAATGAGACATCCAGCTTGTGGACTGAGCAACTACTGGAGTTTCAGCCTCTTCAGAGTATAGACTGCCATTGTCGGACTACCCAGGCTGTATCTCAGAGACCAGTACAGGATGATCAAGACAGGACACAATGCTTACTGGTCCTCATTTGGTGACCATAGGAAGGGAAAACTCCAGTGTGGAGCACAAAGGCAGAACTGATGGTGGTTTGGGCTTGCCAAGGAGGAGCCTTCAAACATGACATTTTTCAGCCTAATAAAAGAAAGTAAGGAAAAAAAAGAAAGAAGGAATTTAAAAGTTAAAAAAAAAGAAAGAAAGAAGAAAGAAAGAAATCATAAGCTGAAGATGCTAAAAGATATATGTGGCATGCATATATGCATATTTTGGAGTGATGCAGACTGGAAGACACAACAAAAGATTGAGTCAAAGAAGTAACTGAAACAGTGAACTGCTCAAAACAGTAAAATTCTGCATGGAATATTTTAAAAAGAGATTGAGAAAAAGATGAAAAACATGTAGCCAGGTGTGGTGGTGCACGCCTTTAATCCTACCACTTGGGAGGCAGAGGCAGGCGGATCTTTGTGAGTTCAATGCCAGCCTGGTCTACAGAGTGAGTTCCAGGACAGCTGGGGCTACAGGAAGACCCTGTCTTGAAAAAAAAGAAAAAGAAAAACATGTTTGGCAGAATGCATGAGCTCTGGTGGGGTCGGAGAGTAGGGGGGACAAGGGGGAATGGGTCCAGGCTTGATTGGAAATTTTGTATGAAATGTACAAAGCTTCAATAAAAATTGGCTTTAAAAAATCCATTAGGGGCTGGAGAGATGGCCTAGTGGTTAAGAGCGCCGACTGCTCTTGCAGAGGACCTGGGTTCGGTTCCCAGCACCCACATGGCGGCTGAGAACCATCTTTAACTCCAGTTCCAGGGGAATCCGAGGCCCTCTTCTGACCTCTGAGGCTTTGCACAACACGGGTGCACAAACCTACATGCAGAGAGTACATTCATACACATAATAAATAAATAAATTTTTTAATGTTTGTATGGCATTCATTTATTTGTGAGAGAGTTTGCATGTCAAAGAACATACATGGAGAGAAGAGCATAACATTCTAGAATTGTTCTTTATATCTACCATGGAGTTCCTGGGATTCTAACACATATAGTCAAGTTAGAGCAAGTGTCTTTGATCACTAAGTCACCTTGATAGCACCATAGTTCACATTTATTAATGAGAAAGTGACTAACCTTCCAGAAACATAACCCATAAGAACATTGATTAGTACTGACATTGGTTCCTAGGTGAGTTCAGAGATACAAATGGCAGGATTGTGAACATGGGTCATATGGACATCCACTTGGTATGTGTATTCTGAGTAGCACAGGGCACAGCAGAGAATAAATATTGCACTGATCTTCATGGATCCTTGCTTGTCTGGGTATCCTTTGTGACTTTGTAGAGTTCTTGAAAATGGGGATCCTACCACCAGCTCAGAGGGGCCTCTTTTAATAATTCTGTGCATAGCTATAATCAGGAGCCTGAAGGAAGAACAGAAGCTTGGTTGTTAGGGTTGGCTCTGAGCTAACACAATGATGTCACATGAAGTCTCCATCACAGAAAGCCCCTCATCAGTTGATTCATGTATTACTTGCACCAGGCTCCACACTGAGATGGAATCCTCAGGCTGCTAACAAGGCTGCTGACCATGGAAACACGTGACACTTCTTGGTAGCACCAACACGCATTTCCATTTTTTTAAATGCATTAATGACCAGGTGTGATGGCACATGCCTTTAATCCTAGCACTTGGGAGGCAGAGGCAGGTGGATCTTTGTGAGTTCAAGGCCAGCCTGGTCTACAGAGCGAATTCCAGGACAGCTGGGGCTACAGGGAGACCCTGTCTTGAAAAAAAAATGCATTAACATGGGCTGGAGAGATGGCTCAGTGGTTGGGAGTATGCAATGCAATTCAGGAGAAAAAGAAATCCCCACTATGAAAGCGAAAGCACAGCGGTGAAAATGAAGATGGAAGTTTGAACACAGTTCCTCTCAGTTCAGGCCTAGTAAAGGAGGTAAAAGCAAATAACACATTGTTAAAGTATGTCAGTCTAAGCTACAAGAAAACCTTGTGTTTGTTGTCATATCACTTACCCTGTGTATGACTAAGAATGTCCAAGAATTCTCTATTTCTTCAGGGCTTTTCCAAGTATCTATCCCTGAGCACTCTGGCATGAGCTATCAAGGAAAGCCTTGCACTTGTTATACAACATACAGTGTATGACAGAGACATTCCAAATTTCCCTTTTTCCTCAAGACTCCCCTAGCTGCTAGTCTGAGTCCAGCAAAGATAGTCTCCTCCTTACACAATCCACCACAATACAGTGTTACCATGCCACATTGCAGTTAATACTTCAATAAAACACCCTAACCCTTAACTTTTGTTATTCAAAGTGAGCCCAAACTTGGGCACCTGTTCCCCCAGATGTCTTTTGTAACTGCTGCTGAGCCAGGCCTTCCCAATAATTTTATTCAAAACCATTTCTCCAGCTTCATTTGGGGAACTGCAAGGGTGGATCCTCCCTTATTTTACCTTGCCCCTTCACCATAGGCCTAGAACATCTCATACACGCAATCTCAAAAGTTCTCTCAATTGTCGTTGTTTTCAATGAATATGCACTGTCTTTTGGCATGTTGATATGTTAATACTTAAGCGTATCCACATTCATTATCTTTGGGTAGAGCAGCAAACTGAGGTTCCAATGAATCAAGATAAGGTGCCCATGTTACAAGAGCACATGGTTCAGTGACAGTTCTTTTTGGTTACAAGGTTAAGAAGTCATTGGTCCAGATTCTGTCCATTTTATCAGTCATTCCAATACCCTGTGTCCAAATTCTCAGGGCCTATCAGTGACAGAGCCAGGAGTCTTTGGGTTCAATCCAGGCTCCAGCTTCCATTCCCCAGTGCTTTTTCTAACTCCAGGTTTAGCTGGCTGATAGTCCTGGGGCGGCAGCCAGAGGGTTTCTTGGGGATGACTTCAGGAGCAACCAGGATGCTATCCTGCCTCAGACTGGGATATCTGAATGTACCAAACTATTCTTTTTTTTTTTTTTTTTTTTTCTTTTGGTCTTTTTGAGACAGGGTCTTCCTGTAGCTCTGGCTGTCCTGGAACTCACTCTATAGACCAGGCTGGCCTCGAACTCACAGAGATCTGCGTGCCTCTGCCTCCCAAGTGCTAGGATTAAAGGCGTGTGCCACCACGCCCGGCATTTATTTATTTCTGTATGTGTATCAATGTACTGTCTGCATGCAAGTTTGTGCACCCGTGTCGTGCAATGCTGCGGAGTTCTGAAGAGGGTGTCGGATTCCCCTGGAACTGGAGTTCTCCTGGAATTGGAGTTTCAGACGGTTCTCGGCTGCCATGTGGGTGCGGGGGATCGAACCTGGGTCCTCTGTAAGAGCGGTCGGTGCTCTTAACCGCTAGGCCATCTCTCCAGCCCCCCAAACTATTCTTATTAGCATCCCTCTCCATGGCTCTTCAGGTTAGGTGGATCTCAGAACAGATTCTGGTTCTCAGAAAAGCTATTGGGCTTATCAGAAAGCTTGCCCATGGAGGGCTAGAGAGATGGCTCAGCTGTTAAGAGCACTGACTGCTCTTGTAGAGGACCTAGGTTCAATTCCCAACATCCACATGGTGGTTAACAACCAACCATAACTCCAGTTCCAGGATCTGACAACTTCTTCTGACCTCCTCGGGCATTGCATTTATACACATGCAGACAATACACTCATACATGAAAAATAAAAATAATAAATACATTTTAAAACACTAAAAAGAAACTTTGACATAGTCTGCCACTGCCACTAGAGCCCTATCTCAACCAGACCACACACATACACACACCTTTCACCTGCTCACTGCTCACTTGTCTCCTTGCCTTAAAGAACCAGTATCAAAACAAACAAACAAACAAACAAACAAACAAAAAAACAGCCGGACATGGTGGTGCACGCCTTTAATCCTATCACTTGTGAGGCAGAGGCAGCTGAATCTCTGTGAGTTTAAGGCCAGCCTGGTCTACAGAGCAAATTCCAGGACAGCCAGAGTTCAGTCACAGTGAAGGTGCACTAGTTGGCAGTAAGCAGAGAGTCACTGTGTAAGGGAAATGTGCCCAAGAGCCATCACTGGTCCTGAGGACTCTGCAGCCTGGGAGGCTGATATGGCTCACCTTGGGGTTTCCTGATCCCAAGGGAATGATCTACAGATTTGATTGCTTAAAACTTTCAACATCCAAGCCTGGAGAGATGGCTCAGTAGTTAAGAGCCCTAGTTGCTCTTGCGGAATATCTGGGTTCAATTCCCAGCACCCATATGGTAGCTAACAACCATCAGTAACTCCAGTTCCAGGGGATCCAATGCCTCTCTGACCTCTGTGGGCATTGCAGGACACATTCAGGCAATACATTTACACACATAAGATAAAATAAATAGAACATTAAAAAAAAATCAACATCCAGCCTAGCACTGGTAACATACCTATAATTTCAATACTTGGGAAGCTGAGGCAGGTGGATTGCAAGTTCAAAGTCAGCCTGGGCTCCATAGCAAGACTAAGGAAAAAAAAAAAAGAAGAAAGAAAAATAAATAGGTAATTGGGCCTGTGTAGTGGTGCATACCACTGATCCCAAGAGCCTGCGGGCAGGAGAACCAGAAGTTCAAGGTCAGCTTTGGCTATGTGGTAAGTTTGAGGCCAGCCTTGTTGACATGAGATCATGTCTGAAAAACAAAGCATAACAACAACAACAAACTTCCAATATCTGCTTGTCAAATAATAATAATAATAATAACCAGAATTTAAAATAAAAGGTGGTGGGAGATGGATCAATCGGTAAGGTTATTCTGGTTGGCATGTTATCATTCTAAAAATGAGATTGGGTTTGTTTTCTCAGCCAATTAAAGAATTAAGAGGCAGGGGCTGGAGAGATGGCTCAATGGTTAAGAGCACTGACTGCTCTTGCAGAGGACCTGGGTTCAACTCCCAGCACCCACATGGCGGCTAAGAACCGTCTTTGAGCCGAGTGTGCTTTTGCATGCCTTTAATCCCAGAACTTGGAAGGCAGAGGCAGGTGGATCTCTCTGAGTTCAAGGCTAGCCTGGTCTACAATGCTAGTTCCAGGCCAGCTGGGGCTACAGGAAATCCTGTCACAAAAACACCAAAAAAAAAAAAAAAAAAAAAGAATTGGGCTGGAGAGATGGCCTAGCAGTTAAGAGCTCGATCCCCAGCACCCAAATGGCAGCCATGAGAACCATCTTTAACCCTCCACAAACCATCTTCTGACCCCCTCCGTGTGCTATTGCAGGACATAAGTTGGCACAAACCCTAACATGCAGACAGTAACATTCCATACCACATACAACAAAATAAAATTAAAAAAAAAATTTTTTAATTAAAAGGCATGAAAAAAATGCTCGAGACCACTAGAAAATCAACAGGCAACAACAAACTTTGTTTTTGAGAGGATAGATCAGCTGTTACAACATGTAAAACAATCGCCACTGCCCTGGGCGTGGTGAGCACCGCCTTTTAATCAAATTAAATAGACCAACATTGGGAGGCAGAGAGGCCAGGCAGATCTTTGTTTTGAGTTTTCAAGGCCAAGCCTGGTCTACAGGAGGATTTCCAGGACAGCTGGGGCCTCACAGGGAGACCCCGGTCTCCAAAAAAACCAAAAAAAAAAAAAAAAAATGAAATTGTGAAATTTGCAAGTAAATGAAACTGCAAAATATACCCAGCTAGTAAACTCAGACTCAGAAACCAAAATCCAAAGTTCTCATGTGATAGCCTGGGTTTTAAGGATTTTAGTGGTTTTCCCTCTGCTAGTTTTCAACTGGCTAACAAATAAAGAGGAAAAAGCTAACAGGGCAATGGCCTGAAATAATGAGGTGTTCACGCCTTAAGTAACACTACGCAGATCAGTTGAAGTGCCCTGTTGGACTCAGACAAGAAGCAGTAAGTGCGCCCTCTTGGTTCCTGTGCAGTGACCCTGTTTGCTTATTAGGGGTTTAGTCCCTTACAAAGTGCTTGCTGTGCCAGCAGAGCCTCAGTTCAGACTCCCTGAACCTACCAGCTGGGTGTGGCTGTACACAGCTAACACCGGGACACAGGGACCCACAAGCTTGCTGGCTGCCTGGTCTTGGCAGATCAGTGAGCCCAGAGTCCATGCATGAGAGTCACGGACAGAGGTCTCAAAAACAATGTGGACAGAAATAGAGGAAGACACCTGACATCAACATCCAGCCTCCATATGCAGACACACCAATATGCATGGGCACACATGCGTACCCATGTACACACACATGCCCATGTACATACACCACGGACACACACAGAATATAAATAAATAAATAAATAAATAAATAAATAAATAAATAAATAGCTCAGTAGTTAGGACCACTTGCTGCAGGGCTGGAGAGATGGCCCAGCAGATAAGAGTGTTTACTGCTCTTACAGAGGACCTGGGTTTCAGTTCCCAGCACCCACATGGCAGGTAATACCCATCCTTAACTCCAGTTCCAGGGGATCTGATGCCCTCTTCTGGCCTCTACAGAAACTAGGCAAGCACTTACTACACTTACATACATGCTGCCAAAAAACACATTTCACATAAAATAAAAATAAAATCTTAAAAAAAAAAAATAATGAAAAATAAGAGTCCTTGCTGCTGTTCCAGGGTGCCAGAGTTCAGTTCCCAGTACCAACGTCAGTTGGATGGTCAGGCAGCTCAGAGCCACCTATAACAGCCCCAGGGGATCCCACCCCCTCTTCTGATTTCTGTGGGCACCTGCACACATGTACACACACAGACACACACACACACACACACTCATAATAAAAATTTTAAAAAACAAGAAACTGAGGAAATCCATAGTAAATACTATGTCCAAAGTATTAACCAAAAGTTAGTCTTTCCCCAAAGTTCTCAGAATTCAGTAAAAAGACCACTAAAGCCCCACAGCTCGTGGCTAAAGAAACTTAGAAACAAAGTCCCTGAGTGTTTGCTTCTGACCTCATCCCCTGAGGCCACACAATGAATTGCACTCATTGACTGCAGAGAGGAATGCAGGACGGTGGGACTGAAAAAGTCTGTAATGCAGAAGTCCCAGGAGTCAGATCAGCGATGCCAGCAACTGGAAACCTCACACGTTGCCATGACTTTTGATGCTGTCTCCTGACTTCCGGTGGTGACGTCAGGAATAGCCCAGAACTGCAAGCAGAAAAGACCTGAGTGCGGCCTGATTGTGATCTACCTTATCTCCTTCCATGTGAGATGATGCCAGGAACTGGATTAAGCTATAGGCTGACAGCTACAGGCTGACCACACACTCAGAGCCAAGGAACTCAGGGACCACAGAGTACCATGATAGCTTGACACCTCCTTAGCCCAGAGCAGGGTTCACCCTAGACAGCTCAAACCTGTTCCCAGCTCAGCCTTATGAGTCATAAACTGTCCATCCTAGGCATGCAGGAAATCAGTAAGGTCTGTGGTTTTTAGACAATCCTCCTTATACTCTTTGCAGTCACCCAAGGCAGTTTTGAGGTGGAAACCAAAAGAGTGGATGGACCAAAGTCTAAGATCTGTTTTCTATACAGACTTAGAGACTTCCTTTGAAGAACAATTTGGACTGTTGTAAAAGTTGTCTTGGGGCTGGAGAGATGGCTCAGCAGTTAAGAGTACCAACCACTCTTGCAAAGGACCTGGGTTCGATTCCCAGCACCCACGTGGCTGCTAAGAACTGTCTTTAACTTCAGTCCTAAGGGAATCTGTCGCCCTCTTCTGATCTCCGCAGCATTGCCCGACACGGGTGCACAAACCTACATGAAGACGGTACATTCACACACTTAAAAAATAATAAATAAGCCAGGCATGGTGGCACACGCCTTTAATCCTAGCACTTGGGAGGCAGAGGTAGGTGGATCTTTGTGAGTTCAAGGCCAGCCTGGTCTACAGAGTGAGTTCCAGAACAGCTGGGGCTACAGGGAGACCCTGTCTCGAAAAGACCAAAAAGTAAAATAAAATAAAAAGTAATAATAAATAAATAATTTTTTTTAAAGTTGCCTTGCCCTTCTCCATGGCAGAAAATCAATGCAGACGGGAGAGGAGAGCCGAAGGGCTGGTGCAGGCCTCCTGGCCCCAGCACTCTCTCCTCTCCTGTCCATCTCTCATCTCCCCATATCCGACCTGTGAGGTTTGTTGAGCTGGTCTACCCCAGCTTTGCACATCTAAGTGCTCCCAGTGTGCTGAGCACATCCTGGCCACCAAGTGCCTGCTAAGGATGTGATCCGGTAGCATGTTCAGTCAGCTATGTGGGCCAGAAAAAAAAGCCAAAGTACAGCTGCTTACATAGGAGGCCGGTTTGCTTCCTTATCACTTAAGCCTCTGTCCACATTGCTCCGGGTAGTATGAGAACTTTAGGATCTCTTTCCAACCGTGCTGGTTAATCTTTATTATAAATTTGACTGGACTTAGAATTACCCAGGAGACCTGCCTCTGGGCTTGTCTATGAGGATGCTTTCAGGGAGGTAACTGACGGTGAAGGACCCCTGCCCCAAGGTTTTATGCACCCTTAAAATCTGTCTTTAGGAACCAAAGTTCATTTTTTAGTTAAATCATCCTATAGGTTAAAGAGATTGCTACCAGGTGATACTATATGACAGCAAAATTATAGAGAACATTTGTTTATACCAATCCCAAAGTAATTGTTATACAGATTTTAGTTAAAGCTAATGTGGACAAGAGCAATTTATATCACCAATTAACTCAGATGCATTACC
>VZQC01013319.1:1944497-1984041 GCA_009823505.1 Rhizomys pruinosus | reverse complement strand
GAAAGGAAAGGAAAGGAAAGGAAAGGAAAGGAAAGGAAAGGAAAGGAAAGGAAAGGAAAGGAAAGGAAAGGAAAGGAAAGGAAAGGAAAGGAAAGGAAAGGAAAGGAAAGGAAAGGAAAGGAAAGGGGGCATGTGCCATCACACCCAACTATTTATTTCTCTTCAGAAAGATTTTCATGTACCCTAGACTAGCCTGAGGTTTACTACACAGCTGAGGATAACCTTGAACTTCTGATCTTCCTGCCTGTACCTCCCATGTGCTAACATTACAACCATGTAGCACTATTCTCTGTTTTTCTGGTGCTGGGGAATCAAACTTAGGACTTTGTGAATGCTGGGTAAGCATGCTACCAACTAGCCCCTTGGTTTTTTTGAGATAGAGTCTCACTGTGTAGCCCTGGTTCACCTAGAACTCACTATGTAGACCAGGCTGTGAACTGCCTGCCTCCCCCTGTCCCCCCACCCCCACCCCCAAGTGCTGGGATTAAAGTTGTGTACAATCATTCAGGGCCTCAAGACCTTAAAGGAAAAAAGACACCACGCTAGATCAGTCAATTTAGATTACAATTTAATCTATATGAATATTTGGGAATTAGAGCCACTGGGCATGGTGGTACACACCTTTAATCCCAGCACTTGGAAGGCAGAGGCAGTTGGACCTCTGTGAGTTCAAGGCCAGGTTGGTCTACATAGTGAGTTCCAGCACAGCTGGAGCTAATAGAGAGACCCCATCTCAGAAAGGAAAAAAAAAGAAAGAAAAAAAAAAAAAAGAAAGAATATTTGGTAACTAAAATCAATACAGTTGTTTTTACAAATTGTTTGGCAAAACTGAAAAATTAGAAATAACCTGATATGGGCCTAGGAAGATGGTTCAGCAAATAAGAGCAGTTGCTCTGCAAATATGAGGACCTGAGTTCAAATCCCAAATCCCCAGCCCCATGTTAAAAAAGAAGCCAGACATGGCTGTGTGTACCTGTGACATCAGCACCGAGGTACAGCAGAGGCAGGCTGATCCAAGGCGCTCACTAGCTAACCAACTAAGTCTAGTTGAAAAGGCAAGTGGTAGTGTCTGCTTCAGTGAGAGACAGAGTCTCGGGCACTAAAGAAGACATCGGTAGAGGAAGACAACTGTGATCCTACCCTGGCCTCCACACATAACTGCACACATGCATGCATGCACCACATACAACATACCACACACAGACACAGACACAGACACACACACACACACACACACACACACAACACACACACACACACACACATTGGTAAAGAATAATGCTGGGTGGGGGTGTAGCTTAGTTGGTACAGTGCTTGTCTAGCATGCATAAGCCCCAGGTTCCATGCCCAGTACAGCATCAACCAGAAGCGGTAGTACACGCCTATCATCCCAGCATTTAGGAGATAGAGTTAGACGAATCAGAAGTTCAAGGTCATCCTCAGCTGCACGGTGAGTTGGTGGCTACCATGGACTAGCTACACAAGACCCTTCTGTCAGGGCAGGCTGTCTATGGATCCATGATTTACATACAGGGTTGTGCAGTATTTTAACACTTCGGTATAACACTTTCATCTAAAAATGTGTTGAGCTACATTATAGCTTTCCTGGGGCTCAAATGGGCCCATGTGGGCCTTAGATACCAGCTGGACATGTCTAACAGGAATTTAGTTTAAGAAATAGGACCAGGGCTAGAGAGATGGCTCAGTGGTTAAGAGCACCGACTGCTCTTTTAGAGGACCCAGGTTCGATTCCCAGCACCCACATGGCGGCTAAGAACCGCTTTTAACTCAGGCGTGGTGGTGCATGCCTTTAATCCTAGCACTTGGGAGGCAAGAGGCAGATGGATCTCCGGGAGTTCAAGGCCAGCCTGGTCTACAGAGTTCCAGACCAGCTGAGACTATAGGGAGACCCTGTCTCAAAAAGACAAAAAAAAAAAAAAAAAAATAGGACCAGTTTGCATCACATACAGTGTGACACATTTTTGTTGTTTTGTTTTGCTTTGTTTTTCAAGCTAGGGTCTCCCTGTACCCCCCAGCTGGCCTGGAAGTTGCTGTGTAGACACGGCTGGCCTTGAACTCACAGAGATCTGCCAGCCTCTGCCTCCTGAGTGCTGGGATTAAAGGTATGCACCACCATGCCTGGCAGAATGACATCATTTTTGTTAAAAACAAAAACAGAATAATTCATGGGTACAGGGTCAGAGCTGGATAGGAAGGGGAATATATTTCATTGTTTTTTTTTTTTTTTTGGCTTGGGATTTAGAAAGAAATTATGTGTATGAGTGTTTTGTGTGCATGTATATAAGGACATCCATGCATGCAGTACCCACAGAGGTCAGAAGAGGGCACTAGATCTCCTGGAATTAGTTACAGACAGCCATCATGTGGGTAAAGGGAATTGAACCCAGGTCCTCTGGAAAAGCAGCCAGTGCTCTTAACTGCTAGGCTATTTCTCTAGCATGTAGCTTGGGATTTCTTGGAGGCAGGGTCTCACTATATAACCCTGGCTGTCCTGGAACTCACTATGTAGACCAGGCTGGCCTCAAACTCCCAGAGATCCTCTGTGTCCTAAATTAAAAGCATGTGTCATCACACCCAGCTCTTCATGGTTTTGTTTGGGTTTTCCCTCTTTTTTCATTAGCATAAGGAGGAAAAGTTGTAGGCTTTTTGTTTGTTTTTGAAAAATGTGTATGTATAAATACTATATAATCTATAAGAATATACTTCAAATTGCTAACTATCTTTTTTTTAGGTTATATTTACTTTTATTTTATGTGTGTGAATTCCCTGTCTGCATACATGAAAGTATACCACGTGAATGAATGCCTGTTGCCTGCAGAGGCCAAAGAGGGCATCAGATTCCTCACAACTCTGGAGCTAAGGATGGGTGTTAGCTACCATGTGGATACTGGGCCCTCCAGGAAAGCAGTAAGTGATCTTAACTCCTGAGCCATCTTTCCAGCCCTAGTTATCTTTCTTCAGGGAGAATTATAAGAATTGCTTTTCTCTGTGTCTATGTTGTTTAAATTTATTACTCAAACCCATTTCATGGCCAGTGGGATGGCTCAGCAGATAAAGGCACTGACCCCAAACCTGATGACCTGAGCACCAACCCCAAACCTGATGACCTGAGTTCCATCGCCGAGACCCACATGGTGGAAAGAGAGAATCAACACCCCAAATTTGTTCTCCAACCTGCACATGCTTGCCACAGTGTGTCCATCCCTCACTCTCACCCATATAACAATCACTTCATGATGCTTCAACTTGAAAAACAAAGGAGATCCTATGACTGAGTGCCCAGACTTGTGCTGTTTGGTTTGGTCTTTTGCAAGTGGTTCTATAGAAGACTCCCAAACTTAATTTCCCAGGGCCTGGGTCTCATGACAAATGTCCCCAAGCTTGGCACCTCTCCCTTGAGAAGCCCATCCCATACTTGGGTATATCTTTTCTTTCCCTGAGTGCTTCACGTTCTCTTAGCCTGCATATTTAAAAGTGTCTTAAATTTGTTTTTTAGTTTTTACTTGTCTCTTGTTGAGTTTTTTTTTTATTATTATTAATTTTATTTATTTCTGTATGCGTATGAATGTACTGTATGCATGCAAGTTTGTGCACCCGTGTCGTGCAATGCCGCGGAGGTCAGAAGAGGGTGTCGGATTCCCCTGGAACTGGAGTTCTCCTGGAATTGGAGTTTCAGATGGTTCTCGGCCGCCATGTGGGTGCTGGGGATCGAACCCAGGTCCTCTGTAAGAGCGGTCGGTGCTCTTAACCGCTAGGCCATCTCTCCAGCCCACCTTGTTGAGTTTTTTTATTTGTTTGTTTGTTTAACAGAGTCACACAGTGGCTTGGAGCCCACTATGTAGACCAGACTGGCTTCAAACTCACAAAGATCTACCTGCCTCTGCCTTCTAAGTGCTGCATTAAAGGCATGTACCACCATACTTCATTTATTCTTATTTTATGTATAAGAGTGTTTTGCCTACCATGTGTAACATGTGTGTATAATGCCCTTGGAAGCCAGAAGATGGTGTCAAATCTCCCTGGAACTGGACTTACAGACAGTTGTTAGTTGCAACTGGGTGTTGGGAACCAAAACCAGGTTCTCTGCAAGAGTAGCTCATGTTTTTAAACACCAAGCCATTTCTCTACACCTACTTAAAAGCTATATTAGGGCTGGAGAGATGGCCTAGCGGTTAAGAACACTGACTGCTCTTGCAGAGGACTCAGGTTCAATCCTCAGCACCCACACGGCAGCTGAGATCTGTCTTTAAGTCCAGTTCCAGGGGAATCCGATGCCCTCTTCTGACCTCCATGGCTTTGTACAACACAGGTGCACAGACCTACATGCAGATAGTACATTCATACACATAAAAAATAAATTAAAAATTTTTTAAATAAACAGGATGTGAAATGTAGAGATGAACTCACATGGTTTAAAAAATATATATATTAAAGTTACTCCTAAACTCTACACTCCAACTCTGCTTCAAAAAATTTATATACAAATTATATACATGTATGCATGTATGTATGCATACAAGTTAAAGTTCATTTGTGGAGATTGTGGAGACTCTGTGTGTGTGTGTGTGTGTGTGAGTGTGTGTGTGTGAGAGAGAGAGAGAGAGAGAGAGAGAGAGAGAGAGAGAGAGAAAGGATGGCGATCTCATTGTTTAGTAGTCTAGGCTAACTTGCAACTTGTTTACAATCTCCCTGGCCTAGACCCCCAAGTGCTGGGACTACAGGCATGCACCCAGGCGCACACCCAGCTCCTACTGGGATCTGTAAGCAGCTGCTGGACAGAGGTCAGCTACTGAATGTGCAGCTAACAAAGCTTCCAGAGCATTAGCACTACTAGAATTTCTCCTGGATGCTTTCAGTCTAGTAGGACGTGACACAACCATTTCTCTTGTTCCTTGTCAACTTTTGTGACCATCAGAAGACAGAGACGAAAAGAATACCCTTGGAACTGAAGTCATTTTTAGGATGAAAATCATCCCTCACTTCACCCGCAGCCTGGGATTTGAACCCAGGGCCTTGTGAATGCTGGGCTGGCACACTGAGCAACATCCCCTACTCCTCCTCCACTTTCTGAGTGTGTGTTATGTGGGAGCTTGGGTGATCCCAAGCTTCCAAAAATATAGTTGCTCTAATTCCCTAGGATCGAACACCAAGGATGATTTTATATAAACAAGTGAGTGCTGTTCAACAGTTCACTTTAGTGCTCTGGGCTTTGTCTGCACCAGTAAAAAGGGCAGGTGAGGGTGTCCTTAGAAGACCTGTGAGGCGCAGGCTTGCAACTGGCCACTTAGCCCTGAAGGCATGGACCAGTCAAGGCTAGTCCTTACCTCACGTGTCTCTAGCTCCCCGCCCCTCACCAGTCTTCAGAATCCTCCAAGTTAATTACGGAGGGGCAGGTGAGAGGCTGCAGACCTGCTGTGCAGCATAACAATTAGGTTTCGCTGGGTTTTTGTTCGGGCAAACCGCCTGCCACCTGGAGCCATTTTAACTTTCCCTAGCACTTTCTTTTGCATCTATAACGTCTGACAATAGATGTAAGGAGGTAGAGTGCTCGGCTCTGTTCTCCTGGTTTCCCGCAGAACCCGACTGTGCACGTAGCAGCATACACCCCGCCCACCAGCAAATGCAGATATCCAGGTCACAGCCACGTCCCAGGGCTGGGGCTTACCACACGCAGTGCAGGTAGGGAAAGTGAACAGAGGATAGCAGCTCACAGAAGGCTTTGTCACTGATCCAGCAGAAGAGGGCGAGAGTCCACCAGAGGCCAGAGAAGAGACCCAGCTTAAACACACGAATATTGTCACATCTGCAAGGGAGAGGTAGAGAGCGAGCAGAGTCAGTCTCCTGGTTTGCTGCACACCTCTCCTGTGCTTCCAGGGCTTCTCTTCTCCCTCGTCTCTTTGTATTGGAGTTCCCAGAATTAAAAAAAAAAATCCTGCATCTTGAACTGAGCTTTCTGCAAGATTGATCAACTGATTAACACTTCAATGACCGTGGAGACTTTGGTATGTTGCAGATTCGGAGCCTATATACACTTTATCTTGGGCCCTGCTTGGCGCTCTAAATAGCCACCCCTTTCCCACCTCCGAGTTTAATGGAACAGCCTGAAGATAACAGATAAAAACCTTTTGAAATGTGTTAATGTAGCAGACCACCAGATTTCACCAATCAAAAAGCTAAGAATATCCTCAGATAGCATCTGAGACCTATAGTGGGGAACCCCCGCACACCTGCCTCCTGAATACATCCACAAAGATGTCTTGAATTATGAATTTTCTTTGTTCTGTTACTATCAAATTGCAATGCACTGTTACCACACTGGAACGTGGGATTTGGAGAAACCTAAATCTGTATTCCCAGACCGTGGTCACTCATATTTGGCTCCAGAATAAACCATCTCTTAACCCCTTCGAGGTGAGAGTTATGCTTTTGCGTCAACATTACAGAAGACACACTCACTTCACAGTCTCAGGGATACAAATGGCACATGCACACATGTGGCTCACCTAGTCATTCCACCCAGGCCTGGCCCCGACTCCAGATGCACAGCACCCTGCTGTCCAATATAGATATAAATTCAACACAGGAAACTGGTCATCTTTCCTCCTGGCCCACATTCCCCACGCCCAGTCTCTCACCTCTTCAGAATACATCGCAAATCTGTGTGTGCCCATTGGGTCCAGGCCCCCACCGTCAGCTCCATGACCTGCTCTCGCCTCTGTCCCTGTCATCAACTTGCAACCCTCTAGTCCAGTGTTTTGGTGAGAGGGTAGCCACCACTCAGTGCCCCAAGTGCCCAGCACAGGCCCCGCTTCCTCTCCTCCTCCCTGTCGACCCTCACTACCTTTGCTCAGGCTGTGCTTGACCTGGGCCATTCCTCAAATATCCCAGGACTTAGCAGCAACTGGCCTCCAGCCTTCCTTCTCACTTTATCTGATTCTTCCCCTAAATAGACACATAGCTGACCATCTTCGAGCTCTTTCCTGACCACAATGTTTAATACTTGGAACAGCTCTCTATACCGAGCACCGCCCCTCTGTTCTCCGTTCCTCCTTTACTGTCTGTCCCTGTTATTTTCTGTTCTGAGACTGTGTCCCCTCCCTTGACATATAAGCTGCTCACTGATGCATCATCTGTACCTGGAACGGTGCTGGGCACAGAGAAAGCTCTCAAGACTCGGCAAATGAAGGAAAGAGTTGTTACATTAGGACAAAAAGGAGATGGCTCAGTGGTTAAGAGCATTGACTGCTCTTACAGAGGACCCAGGTCTGATTCTCAACACCCATGTGGCAGCTAACAACCATCCATAACTCCAGTTCCAGGGGATTTGATGCCCTCTTCTGACATCCGCAGGCACTGCAGGACATGGGTGCACCTTCCTACATGCAGGCAGTACACTCATACACATAAAATAAAAATAATAAGTTGGGCATGCTGGCACACACCTTTAATCCTAGCACTCAGGAGGCAGAGGCAGGCAGATCTTGGAGTTCAAGGCCAGCCTGGTCTACATATCGAGTTCCACGCTAGCTGGGGCTACAGGGAGACCCTGTCTCAAAAAGACAATAAATGAATGAATAAATGAATGAACAAATAAAATTTTTTAGTCTTTTTTATTTCTGTATGTGTATGAATGTACTGTCTGCATGCAGGTTTGTGCACCCGCATCGTGCAATGCTGTGGAGGTCAGAAGAGGGTGTCAGATTCCCCTGGAACTGGAGTTCTCCTGGAATTGGAGTTTCAGACGGTTCTCAGCCACCATGTGGGTACTGGGGATTGAACCCGGATCCTCTGTAAGAGCGGTCAGCGCTCTTAACCGCTAGGCCATCTCTCCAGCCCCNTGGAATTGGAGTTTCAGACGGTTCTCAGCCACCATGTGGGTGCTGGGGATCGAACCCAGGTCCTCTGTAAGAGCAGTCGGTGCTCTTAACCGCTAGGCCATCTCTCCAGCCCCATAAAATATTTTTTAAAAAAGAAAATGGGACAGGACAACAGATTCACAAAGACCTGCTTAAAATCACACATTAGGAGACTAGAGAGGTGGCTCAGAGATTGAGCACTTCCTGCAGTTCCAAAACAATCACACTTTGGACAGCTCACAATCACCTATAACTCCAGTTTCAAGGAATCCAATACCTGATTCTGGCCTCCGCAGGATCCTACACACACATGGTGCACATACCAGCAGTCACACACACACACACACACACACACACACACACACATACACACACACACACAAAAAATTTTTTTTAATCTTTTTTTATTAAAAAATGCCTTCTTACAAAAGAGCCAAATTTGAAAACTGTTTTGAAAGAATGAATGGAGATTCATTGAACCCTGTTATATTTCTTCACAACAATTATCATGAGTTGAAACTATATTTCTTTGTGTAAGGATTTGCTTAATGTCTAGATGTTCAATGTCAGTAAAAATTACTCTTGTTTTACTCAAAGCAGGTGTTAAATAAATGCTTGCTGAAGGAATGAATAAAATAATCAACTACAAGGACAATCTTAATGGACTCCAGTTATTTGGGTAGTGTGCTGGGTAGCTTTAGTGTCAACTTGACATACCTGGGTTGAGGGAGTCTCAATTGGGGAATTGCCTCCATTGAACTGGCCAGTGGTCATGTCTGTGGGCTTCTTCTTGACTGTTGAGTGATATGAGAGGGTCAAATTCACTGTGGGTAGTGCCACCCGAGTGGGTTATTGTGTATTGTATATGAAAGCAGGGTGGGCATGGGCCAGAGAGCCAGCCAGTAAGCAGCATTCCTCCATGGCCTGTGCTTCAGCTCTTGCTTCCAAGTTCCTGCCCTGAATTCCTACCTTGGGCTCCTTAAGTGATGAACTGTGACCCAGGAGATGTAAAATGAGTAAACCCTTTCCTCCCCAAGTTAGTAGTGGTCAGAGTGTTTTGTCACAGCAATTGAAAGCAAACTAGAATAGGCAGTTTTACATAGGATTTGTTTTGGGATTGATTGATTGATTGATTGATTGGTCTTTTAAGATAGAGTCTCAGCCTGGGGTGTGTTCTCAAAGTCATTATGTAACCAATACTGGTTCCTACCTCCATATTCTACTCAATTCCTACCTCCCATATTGGAGAATTATAGTTCAAGGCTAGACTAGGCTACATAATGAAATTCTATCAAGGGAAGGGAAGAGGAGGAGAGTGAGTGAGAAGGAGGAGGAAGGGAGAAGAGGGAGAGGGAAGACAAAAAGGAGAAATAGGAGAAAGGAAAAAGAAAGACTTTTTTTTTTTTTTTTGGTCTTTTTGAGACAGGGTCTCTCTGTAGTCCCAGCTGTCCTGGAACTTACTCTGTAGACCAGGCTGGCCTTGAACTCACAAAGATCCACCTGCCTCTGCCTCCCAAGTGCTAGGATTAAAGGTGTGCACCACCAAGGAAAAAGAAAGACTTTTAAAAAAGTATTAAATGGACACAAATCCTCAAAGTCTGTGCTAGGCCCTAGAGAAAGCAAAATAAACAAGACCCATTGCCTTGCAATTTAAAAGACAAAATTAAAACTGACAAGAACAAATATATCAGATATACTATGCCAGGCATAGTAGCACACACCTATAATCCCAGCACTTGGGAGGAGAAGGCAGGGGGATCAGGAATTCAAGGTTATCCTTGGCTAGATAATGAATTTCGGGGCACCCTGAGCTACATGAGACCCTTTCCAAAGAAAAAAAAATAAAGTATCTTTCTTTACACATAATTATTTTGTTATAAAGTTTCCATGAATACCCAATGCAATTAAACCTAGAGATACACCAAAACAGGGAACAGTATGGCAGAGCTGCAGCTTGTGGAAAGCATCATCACAGTTGGAAGGCTTCTGTGTCACAGAGGGCCAGACAGCAGGAGGAAAGGCAGTGCAGAGACTGGGGCCCTCCCAGAGGATGCCGTCCTGCTGGCAGCTGCTGACCAGGCTTGTCTAGACTCAGGCTTTCCCGAACCTGGGCTCCACTAGGTTTTAGCCACATTGTTAAGGCTGTCATCAAAATATCAAGATGAGTGGCTAGAGAGATTGCTCTGTGGTTAAAAACACGTGATGTTCTTGCAGAGGACTTGGGTTTAGTCCCCAGAACTGACGTCAGGTAACTCACGACCACGTACAACTCCAGTTCCAGGGGACCCAGTGCCGCTTTGTCACCTGCAGGGATGCCAGCACTCATATGGTGCACATATACTTACACAGACCTAACAGAAACATAAATAAAAATAAATAAATCTTTTTAAAAATACAAATATAGGGCTGGAGAGATGGCTCAACAGTTAAGTTAAAAGCGCTGACTGCTTTTGCAGAGGACTCAGGTTCGATTTCCAGCACCCACATGGCAGCTAAGAACCATCTTTAACTCCAATTCCAGGGGAATCCGACGCCCTCTTCTGACCTCCAAGGCATTTCACGACACAGGTGCACCAACCTACACACAGACAGTACACTCATACACAAAAAATAAATAAATAAATAAACAAATAAATAAATAAATAAAAATAGAGCTGGGTGTGGTAGCACATGCCTTTATTCCCAGCACTGGGGAGGCAGAGGCAGGCGGATCTTTATGAGTTCAAGGCCAGCCTCTACATAGCGAGTTCAAAGACAGCTGGGACTAAAGGGAGACCCTGTCTCAAAAAGACCAATAATAATAATAATAATAATAATAATAAACAAATAGGGGTGGTAGCACATGCCTTTAATCCCGGCACTTGGGAGGCAGAGGCAGGTGGACCTCTGTGAGTTCAAAGACAGCCTGGTCTACATAGCAAGTCCTAGGCCAGCTTCAGCTACAGGGAGATCCTATCTCAAAAAAAGACCAAAGCCAAAACAAAACAAATAGAAAACAAACAAACAAAGAATAAAATCACTTTCACACTGAAATTCTCAAGAAAACTTACTTTATCCTATAGGCAGTATTATGTTCAACTCAATCAATTGATGGATTTGATTTATATTAATTTTAATGACATAAAGATGACAATTTGTGGGGAAAAAAGAATAAAATTACTCTTGCAATGAGAAAAAATATTTTAAGTTTTTAGGTATTTTTATTTTTAATTTTAATTTTATGTATATGTGTCTCTTCTGCATGTAAGTGCAACTGTGTGTGCAATGCCCACAGAGGCTAGAAGAGGTTGTCTGAACCCCTATGGAGTTACATGTGGTAATTAGCTGCCATGTGGTTGCTGGGAACTGAACCTGAGTCCTCTGCAGGAGCATCCAGTACTCGTAACCACTGAGCCATCTCTCCAGCCCTGACAAAGATAGTTTTTAAGTAGTGTATACACAGATGATCTCTTGGCTATGACTTAAACACCAAAATTTTAGTCATATCAGGTCATGACCCCAAATCAGAATAAACTTTCAGTTTCTCCTGACGAGAAAAGGTTCAGAAGGGCAATGAAATTATGAAATGGCCAAACCAGTGCTTCAGGAAGGAAGGCTAAAGAGAAATCACAGGCTACAGAGCAGTCCTTCCTCTTTGTCAGGAGCAGAGCAGGGTGTAAAGAGAAAACTTTGCTTAGACATCACATGTCATGCTGGGAACAAGCAGGGAAGATGCTGGAAGGAAATGCAAAGAGAACCAAGGGCCCCTGCACTGGCAATCCTACCAAAGCAGGGAAGTAACCATCTTTCCTCTTCCTTGCTAGGACTCACCTAGAACTGGGCTACAGCAGGGAGCCAAGAGACCTCAACCCTACCCATGCAGAGTCTATGTCAAGTGAAGTTGAACAAAACTATCATACATCACTTTCTTTTTGTTTTTTTTTTTTGTTGTTGTTGTTGTTGTTTGTCTTGGTCTTTTTGAGACAGAGTCTCCCTATAGCCCCAGCTGGCCTGGAACTTGCTGTGTAGACCAGGCTGGTCTTGAATTCACAGAAACCAGCCTGCCTCTGCCTCCCAAGTGCTGGGACTAAAGGCCTGCACCACCACGCCTGGCCTAACTCTAATTATCGTTGAGGTGAGTGCCATAATGAAGAGTGGACAGAGAGAGAGAGCACACGGACAGTTGAGCCCAAACTAAAGGAAAAGCAGCAGGCAGCCACACAAGTGAGTCAGAGAGGGAGAAGTGGGCCCACCTGCCCGGAGGGCCCGGGGCTCGCACAGAAACGCAGAAGTCAGAACAGCTGAGGAAAGACAGAGGGGCTTCGTGTGGAGATCGCTTACAGAAGTCAGAACAGCTGAGGAAAGACAGAGGGGGCTTCGTGTGGAGATCGCTCACAGGGGCAGCACACAGGAGTATAACAAGGACTTTCCAACTAAGAGAAAAATGACCATGAACAGAGGGGATGTTCAGGGAAGGCAGGTTTCTGGTTTCAGTGCCTAGATAAACAGTGTGCCTACTCACTGCAAGCAGAAATACTACAGAGAAAACCAGAGCTGGGAAGACAGGTACGGCACCTAGCTCTGGACAACGGAACTCGACATACAACTGCACAAGTCAGGGAAGCAGCCAAGACAATAATGGCCGAGCGAGAAGAGGGAGCCGACTTGGGCTTGGTGGCACCCACCTATGATGCCAGCTCTTGGGAGGTAGAAACAGGAAGACCATGACTTCAAAGCCATCCATGGTTACAATGAGAAGAAGCCCCCTAGGGGCTCTTTTTTCTTTTTTTACCACAAGGTCTCATCATGTAGCCCAAACAGGGGTCCAAATGGCAATCCTCATGCCTTAGCCTCCTAAACTCCATGGTTTCAGGCAGGCACTACCACGCCCAGCTTTGGGCCCTCTAACACATTCATGAGCCCCCTCCACCTTCATGACCAAGTCAAGTCCTCTCCGTCCCCACCTCCTATCACCATCCCCTTGGTAATCAGGTTTTAACACAAACTAAAGGGAGATAAGCAAGCTGACTGTGGTAGTACACACCTTTAATCCCGGCACTTGGGGGCCAGAGGCAAGTGGATCTCTGAGTTCAAGGCCAGCCTGGTCTATAAAATGAGTTCAGCTCCAGCTGGGACTGCAGGGAGACCTTGTCTCAAAAAGACCAAAAACAAAAACAACAAAAGGGGGGGGGGGGGATGGACAAGCATTCTAGTCCATAGTCCATAGAAAACAGACAGAAAGCTGAGGGTGGAGCTTTTGTGAAGACTGGAGAAACTGGAAGAGACTTAGTGGAATTCAGAGGGAAGACCGAGGGTGCAGAATGACAAGAGTCGCAGGATGCATACATCTCGGATGCTGGAAGGAGGGCTACCTATGCAAATAGCCAGAGCAACACTGAAGCTGGATAATAATAACCGACCAGCAATGTGTCAAGGGGGTTTGTTTGTAGCGGGTTATTTAGAGTGAGAGGTGTGGGAGGGAGATAGCTCTAAGAAAGTCTAGCTGCAATATACGGGGGCATAAGAGGTGGTACTGGGAAAAGGGGTGGAGATGGATATAGACTGAGTCAGGCTGGATGTCGAAGACTGGGGGAGACCTGGAATATGCTGTACCAGGGAGCTACTTCCCGAGCCCCGCATTTGAGATGAGAAGAGAGTCCTTTAGAGAGGACACAAAACACAACACACAGTGCACAAGAGTGACATGGATCCAGGTAGCAGAATGGACAATCAGCAGAAGGAACTGCTGAGCTTCCCCCGAGGCTGCAATTTGTTAATGTTATGGGGACAGCCAATCACGTGATAGCTTTTCCAGGGAAGAGGGTTTAAGCATAGAAGAAAGTCTTGTAAAGACAAGTATACTAAAGGAATGTATGCTTCCCTGTTAAAAGATCATAATTGTGAAGTGGAATTTATTTAAACTATATAATAATCTGCTCTAGACACTTGGCTCCCCATGTACTCAGTTGGATACTATGAACTTAAAATACCTCCCATTTTCTTAGGCTATGTTTTAAATAAAATTATAGACTGAAACATTATTAGACTCAAGAGTCAAAATGAAACTAGATTGCACTGAATTCTTAAGCAATAGCTAAATCTAGAACATTCTACACACTTCAGGCCCAATAGAAGCCACTGGACTGATGCTCCAAATAAAATCTAATTTAGATGTCTTCACCAACTATTTAGTTATGTGGCATCCACAGAGCTTCAAGATCTGTTAATATCTAAGGTTATCTAGAGGGAGAAGCACAGGGAGCTAAAGTCTCAGGTACCGGTCCCTCAGCCCACGAATACTCCAGAGAAAAGGCAGTGTAGCAGACAGCTCCACCCCGAAAGGCCCAGGAGAATCCCTTAATAGTGAAGTGCATCCCAGAAGAGAAGTTAAAAATAAGACATGAAGTCTATGCCTCTCTTTACATTGATTTAACCATGACTGTTGATTCCTAGGGACAAGAAAAAGGAAACATAACTAATATTTGTCAATGGGACAGATATTACCTTATTTAATCATCACTAAAGGCTTATTAGAACTAAGCTTTGCTTGCTTGTTTGTTGAGATGAGGCCTCACTGTATAGCCAAGGCCTTGAATTTGCAATTCTCTAGCCTTAGCCTTCCAAGCACTGCCAACACCCCCAGTTTTGCTGCCTTTTTTTTATAGACCTAAGCCTTATTATTCCCAGTTAAAACATGGACAAGAAGACCCAAGGAAGTGAAGGAAATAATGCTTAGAATTTCTGAGCTCAGCACTGTGTAGCCCCTGAAGCCAGATTTCTTCCAGGGCTCTCTACTGAATGCATGGGTTCACAAGGAATAGGAACAGTGGCCCCTAACAATCTGGGAAGACTCAATCTTTATAAGTTGCAGAGGTAATGAGCCCCTTGGTAAATTTGCAGATAACTATAATTTCTGTCTTTGAATAATACACCATAGAAAAAGAGAGAAGAAAGGAAGAGAAATAGCCATAGTAGAGGGAGAATACGCTAAGTGGAATGTAGAACCAGAGGCTTTAGGAAGAGAGATACCACAGTATTTCCAGGCAGATGAGGTGTAGCTGGTGCTGACGGAGGAGTCTTGCTTGACTCAAGGAGACCTATATTTGCTTTATTGGTTTAGTGGTCTTTGGTAACACTCTCTGGCATCCCAGAGACCATCTGTATACTTGCAAGTGCAGTCTCCATACATCTTTCCCATGTTTATATCAGGTCTTCAACAGCAGGGCCTTATCGCCTCTCTTCCTGCAGATATCCCAGTTTGGAGGCAAGGAGCCTTTTACCTTATGTGGGGCTTTTAGATCAACCTGTCAACATTTCTTTGGTAGAATATCATGTTTGATGTCAGAGCTCCTGTATTGATATATTTTGTTTAGTGCATAGCTTAAGGAGGGACTTTAGCATTATATTTGGTTCTGAATAGAAAAATAATCCTTTTCACGGTTTCTATGTCCATTAGTCAATTAAAGAAGGCAGTTTTACTGATTTTACAGAGAATACCTCTATCAACAGCTGGCTCCAACTCCAGTTGGGAGAACGACCTCATCATCATCTTATTTCTCCTATTTATATGGGGGGGAGTTAAGAAAGTCTTTGTATTAAACCTTTGTCGGCACCTAGAAGGTAAGCTTCATTAGGAATCATTAAAAATAATTGTTACTAGTAGGATCCACAGAGGGCTGATGTCTGCAGCAATCTGAGGCATTTCTTCCCTTCATCCCAGAGGATTCATCCTTCTGCTGGCACTTTCTGGTACATCCACTCACTGCAAAGCTGCATTTTCTTTCTCGCATTAAGTTGTTGATGTACTCTGGCGTTGGAACATGCAAATCCTTTTCCGCATCGTTAGTTTTAAGATTTGGCTGCCTGGAAATACTGTGCAGCAGTGGCAGCCATATGTCTGTATATCCCAAATCTAATTGGGCTATTAGCTCTCTCCTTGCGAGGAATAACCCACGGCTGATCCACAAGCTTACATCCTCTAATGGTTAGGATGGTTAAACACACACGAAGACCCTGCCATACTTAACAGAAGAAAATGTAATCATGAACTAACATACCATCCAAACATCTGTGTCTATACCAAAGAAAACCTACCATAACAATTAGTACTGTTTTAAACCTAATATATCTACTGTGTGTGCTTCATTAGTAGATCGAAAGGCTATATATTATACTGTTTTAATACCTAAATATCTAACTGGCTATGTGCTTCATTAGTAGGATCGAAAGGTTATGCCTGGACAAGCTGGCAGCCACATGAAGAAAAAACAGCCAGAACTGACTGAGACCAAGACATCAGCCCAGAGAAAGTAGAGTGTTTTGCTTCTCACCACCCGTGCCCCTTTTCTAAGCCTAGGAACAATTCGGAAGAGGGGGCGTGGTAGCATGTAAGGGCTTTGATTGGGTTAATGGTGAAACTACAACAATATAAGACTAGGACACTCATTTGACACACTTGATTGAACATACAAGCCCCCTTCTGGATGGTGGGACCCATGAGCTGTGTGGGTTTGGGCACAACTGCTTGCAAATTGGTTTTACATGAAGGATGCTTGTACTCACAAATTACCACTTATTGTTAAAAAAAATGAAAACAAAACAAAACAAAAAACAGAGAAAGATGCAGAAAACTTATGGCAGAATGCATGATCTGGGATTGGGTAGGGGGGGCAAGGTGAAGAGGGGATAGAGCTGATGGAAAAAAAAAAAAAAAAAAAAAAAAAAAAAAAAAAAAAAAAAAAAAAAAAAAACCAAAAAATAATAAAATAAAATTTTTTAAAATGACAAAAAAATATTAAAAAAAAAAAAAAAAAAGGAAGAGAGATACCACATCTAACTGAGGAGGAAGAAGGTGAGAAAAGGCCTCGGAGGAGCAGACATCCAAGGTGCTGCTGTGTGAGGGCAGGGACTTTGCAAAGCAGTAGTGAGCGAGGGTTTATATTGTGCAGTACTGTCCTCTGACAGGCAGATGCCACCTTCCCAAGCTCGGATGCACTGGCTTTCTTGTTAACTGCCATGCCTCACAAGAAAGGAAGGGCAGGGAGAGTCACAGGACCCTTGTCTAGGAATCCAGCCACCTCACCAACCAACCAATCAGCCCTAGTTCCAGGTGGTCCAGGGGAGGGGCTAAGGGTATTAGGCCGCTAGGAAGAGTCTCATCATTTTGCTAGTCTATGGGGAGATCACCATCCATGACTGGAGACTTTCCTGTGTGGGCTTGAGGGGGCACCCACACTCCTGTAAGTAAATCCTCACCCATTGCTCCTTAAGTAAGCCCAATAAACTCAGTGGTTTCCCACCCTTCAGGTTAGCAAAATTGTACCTTGGTTTGTCATTGGGACCAACTGAGGAAAGGGGTAGATGTTGTTTACATGCCCTTCCCACCCCCAAAGGAATCTTAGCTACAGCGTTCCACAAACAGGAGACGTTGTAAACAAGGAACCTGTCCAGACTGATTGGTCACTAGGCATATGTAAAGTGCCAAGGTCAGAAAAGAGTAAAGGAAACTTGGATAGTAAAGAGCTATTGAAGGTTTATATAAGGAACAAAGGAGTAACATGAAGAACGTCCCCTTTAAGGAAGAAGACTAGAGGAAAAAGAGGAGGCTGGAAACAAGCCCCTGGCCCATTGGAGAGGTGTGAGTGCACATCAGGAATGAGAGGAGGTAACAGGAGAATTGTCAAAAGAGCTCCTACTGAATGCAGAGATCATTGAGGTAGTGGGAGATCTGCGATGATCAATCATTTGTAAATTTTAAAATGGGATTTGAGCCGGGAGTGGTGGCGCACGCCTTTAATCCTAGCACTTGGGAGGCAGAGGCATGCAGGTCTTTGTGAGTTCAAGGCCAGCCTGGTCTACATAGAGTTCCAGGACAGCCAGAGCTACAGGGAGACCCTGTCTCAAAAAGACCAAAAATAAATAAATTTATTAATTAATTAATTAAAATGGGATTTGAGGAAGATGATGAGAGGCATAGTAAGGAGGACTGGAAGGGTAGCGAGAGAGTCAGGAGAAAAGAGCAACCTTGCATCTACCCTCTGGAAGACATGTCTGACTGGAGATACCCAGGAGGAAACTGGGACTGTGAAACTGGACTTCACCAGAGAGGAGATCTGACTGCAGACATTCATACAAGGAGGTGACAGCTGGACTCAGGGGAATGACCTTCAAGAAGTAAACTAAGGGCTGGAAACATGGCTCAGCCGTTAACAGCACCAGCTGCTCTTCCCGTGAACTTGAATTTAAACCCTACTGTGCACACGTAGACGCTAACAACCATTCATAATTCTAGTTGCAAGGGAATCAATGCCTTCTTCTGGTCTCCACGGGTATTTCACAACAACACAGGTTCATTTACATACATACATGTAGGCAAAACACTCATACATATGAAATAAAAATAAATAAATTCCCATTTTTTAAAAAAGAAATAAACTAAAAGGGTTAAAGACTCAAATAAACTAAAAGGGTTAAAGACCCTACCCTCAGAAGGCAAGAATAGTCAAGTAGGAGAAAGGCCTGCATTGCTCAGGTCACGGAAGCAACAAAAGAAATGAGGAGGGTGATTATCAAACCCTCAGTCCAGGGACGAGGACAACTGAAAGGCTCTTTGTTCCAATTTGGAAGTTAAAGGGTTGTTATTACAGTCTAAGGAAAGAATTATGAATGCTCAAAAATGCACAAAGATATTTGTAACATAGGGATTTATAATAGTGAAAACCAGAAAGAACCTAAATGTTCAAAAACTAATTGACTAACTTTCTTTTTTTTTTTTAATTGACTAACTTTCGTATATCCAATATTCAAACTCTCATTCCCTGTCCCTCTCCCCTAACCACCTCTCTTTTTGTTTTTGTTTGTTTCTGTTTTTGAGACAGAGCCTCTCGTAGCCCAAACTAGCCTTGAACTTAAACATATTGCTAAGGGTGTGGCTGCTGCCTGTCTCCCAAGTGCTAGGATGTGAATGGGAGGGACCACCATAGCCAGCCATAAATTCAAATTCGATGTAGGCCTTAAGGATGATTTGTGAAGATATATTTATTTACAGAGAAAGATGGTTGCAATAAAATAAAATGTCAAAAAATAAAATAAAATAAAGTGTCAAGTTAACTTGTAGAAAAGTAACCTCATTTCTAGAAAACTGTATACTATTTTTTTAACTAATTAAAAAAAATTAGCTAAAAAATAAAGACTAGAAGCCCGGTGTGGTGGTGCGTGCCTTTAATCCCAGCACTTGGGAGGTAGAGGTAGGCAGATATCTGTGAGTTCAAGGCCAGCCTGGTCTACAGAGCGAGCTCCAGAACAGCTGGTACTAAAAGGGAGACCCTGCCTCAAAAATACCAAAAAAAGGAAAAAATCTAAAAAAAAAAGATTAAAAAAAAGACTAGAAAAATATACAAAAGACTAATTGTCTTGAAGTGGCAGGTTAGGGGTTGTTTTGTTTTCTGTGTTTGTTTTGAGGCAGGGTCTCTCTGTGTAGCCCTGGCTGCCCTGGAACTCACTGTGTAAGTCAGGCTGGCCTTGAACTCAAAGAGATCCACCTGCCTCTGCCCACCCCCACATCCTAGCCCTGGGATTAAAGGCCTGAGCTGCCGCACCCAGTCATGGGTTTAGCTATTTTTATTCAGTGATATGATTCAAGCATTGTTCTAAGTACTACCAAATATTATTTTATTCAACAAATGATTATTTTCTTTTTGTGTTTTCCGATTTTCTACAACAAAGTGATCTCTTGATAGAAACTTTTGAAAAAGGACATCAGTAACTTCAGAAGCCCCACTGCAGGGGCCTGGAGGAGGCATGGTCAAGGAAAGGAAAAAGTGGTAGAGACATCTCTCTCAAAAGCCTAGGCGTAGAAGACAGAGGCAAGTCACTGTGTCGCACCCCCCCACACACCTCCTCCGGCTGCAGACATGGACCTCTACCAGTCACCCTGGTCATAGGACAGGCACCCACAACTCTGAGCAAATCTGCCGACACTGTGGCAAAAAGAACTCCAAGCGGTTTTAGACAGATGGAAGAGCGAGAGAGCTACCAGAAAGGCGTGGCTTGACATGAGCTTTACTGAAAAGTTCTCCATAAGAACCCTAGCTAGGTGCTGGACTGTGGCTTTGGTCTCACTCAGCAGTACTGGTGAGATGCTCCGTTGTGTACTCAAGGCCACACCTTCTCCACACTTCTCCCTCTCTACATCGCTTCCTGTCCACTGAACCCAATTTACTTCCAAGAAGTGGAGGAAGTGCTTCCTTCACAACATCCCAAGCTTGAAATGTGGACAGATCCATGGTTCCAGAGAGACAGAATCAATCACCTAGCAGGTTCTGAAGCTTACTGTTCTGTTAATAGTGTTACTGGTGTTAATAGTGTTACTGGGGGGCGTGGTGGCACACACAGAGGCAGGCAGATCTCTGTGCGTTCAAGACCAGCTTGGTCTACAGAGCGAGTTTCAGGCCAGCTAGGGCTACAGGGAGACCTACACACACACACACACACACACACACACACACACACACACACACACTCACTCACACACACGGGGTTGCTGGGGTATATTTCATGAACTACAAAATCCACCCACATAAAGTGTCCAGTTCGGTGAACTGTAGCTTATTCCGAGCTCTTCAGCCTTCACCACCACCTAATTTTACAATTTTTTCAGTACCCCACCAAGAAATCCTTTACTAATTTGCAGGCATTCCTTATCCTTCTCCAACCCCCACCACAACCCCATCCTCAACATCAAACAATGAAGTTTAACTTTTTAAACTCCCTGATGCCCACGCCCCTACCCTAGACCTCCCAAACCAAAACTCTGCACAGGCAGTCGGCATCCGTGTTTGCAAACCCACTTCCCGGGTGAGTACCACAGGTCTGAGAACATTGCCGCAGACACATGTAAGGACTCTAGAAACCCTGGAAGAGTAAGTGACCAAATTCAGGAAGAGAAGATTCAAGGTTGCTGACGCCCCTCTGCCTCTAATGAGCAACACAATGTGTAACGAAGTAGAAAGTTGACATTTATTTATCTATTGGTGCTAGTGATTGAACTGAGGCTTTCATACATGCTAAGCATATACCCTGCCACTGAGCTATTCTCACAGCTGAAAATCTGATTTTTTTTAATTATACCTATTACAGCCAGGTGTGACAGCACACACCTGTAATTTTAGCACTCTGGAGGTGGAGAGAAGAGGATTGGTTCAAAGCCAACCTTAATTAGAGTGAGCTCAAGACCATACCTGTCTTAAAAAAAAATAGAGCAAAGCATGGTGGTACATGCCTTTAATACCAGTATTTGGGAAGCAGAGGCAGGTGGATCTCTGTGAGGTCAAGGCCCGCCTGGTCTACACAGTGAGTTCTAGACCAGCCAGAGACCCAGTCTAAAAAAAAACTGTTAAAGAACAAAGTTAATGAAAATTATTTAAAATGAAAAAAGACATTCAAAACTGGGCATGGTAACCCACACCTATAATCCTAGCACTAAAGAGACTATGACAGGAAGATCACCATGAGTTAGAGCTCAGCCTGGGCTACATAGAGATTTAAAGGCCAGCCTGGGCTACACAGAAAGTTGGAGGTCAGCCTACATTACAAAGCAAGACATGTTCTTAAAAAAACCAAGACAACGTTCATAGTAAGAGAAGTATGGATTAAAATGCATTTTTATTTTGGTTTGGTTTGGGTTTTTGTTGTTGTTGTTACTGTTTTGTTTTTGGTTTAGTTTTTGAGACAGGTTCTGGCCTGGAACTCAATATGTAGACCAGGCCGATCTCCATCTCACAGAGGTCTGCCTGCCTCTGACTTTAGCTGGACCATCACACCCAGCTTTTAAAAAAATGCATTTTTGAAATAACTGTAGTGAGAGGCTGGGGAGGTAGCGCAATGGTTAGGAGGACCGGCTGCTCTTGCAGAGATCCCAGGTTCAGTTCTCAGCACCTACATGGTAGCTAACGACAGTCCATAACTCTAGTTCCAGGGAATCCAACCCTCCTCTGGCCTCCACAGAACTAGGCAAGCAAATACACAAAACACTCACTCATGCACATAAAATAAATTTAATAAATAGAAACCTTAAAGTAAATGCAACTGAAAACTGAATGTTTTCAGCAAATATTCAAATAAAAGCTGTTATTGTATATATTTTAGTTGGGGCTGGAAGACCCACACATAAAAGCTAAAATAAAATGTTTCTGGATATGAACCTACAAACTCCCAGAGGAAAATAGTTACCCAGGCAACAAAGCACAGGAGAAATGGTACCCACCTCTTGAGCTCAGCAATAAGCAATGCCGTGCATGGAACCCCCAGGGTCATCAGAGAGATGTTGTTGATGGCTGGTTTGACAAATGCCAGGCATGTTGTAACTGCAGACAGGACACATACCACTGCCTTGAACCTGCCCCTGAATCAGCGGAAGCAAAACCAAGTTATCCATTTATTATTCAATGTGTTTCTCCCATGCCATGCTGAGGCTCGAACCTAGGGCTCTGTGCATCCTGGGCAAGCCCTTATCACAGCAATACATTCCCAGATTGTTTGTTAATGTTGACAAAGTACAACCACCACTCTTTGTGCAAGCTGAAAAGAAATTCTGCACTAAATACCTTTAGCTCACGAATGAACCAAAGTTCTAAACGTCATTCACTCTCACTTTCCTATAGAAATTGATTCTCAAGAAATCAGAGACTTTTAAGACATTTAGCTTTGAGAATGGTAAAACCACATGTTAACCTAAGCTTCTGAGTGTGAGGTACTGATAACAATTCCCCTTGTCTTATTTTCCTGTATTTCTTTAGATATTCTTCATCAGGGTTTCACATTCTGTGTAAGACAGGCATGATGGTGCATGCCAGTGATCCCAGCTGGTGGGACATGGAGGCAGAGGACCAGGAGTTCAAGACTAGTAAGTATTGAGATCCTATCTCAAAACAAAAATGGAAGGAAGGAAGGAAGGAAGGAAGGAAGGAAGGAAGGAAGGAAGGAAGGAAGGAAGGAGAAAAAAAGGGAGGGAGAGAGGAGAGGAGAAAAGAAAAATTCTGTAAAGGGCCAGAAGTACTTTAGATTTTGCAGGTCCTATGTTCTGCTGCAGCTACTTAACTCTGCCATTACAAAGATGAGCTCAAAAAATAAAAAATAAAATAAATAAATAAATAATAAAAAATAAATAAATAAAAAGATGAGCTCAGAAAGAAGCATGCCAAGCTGGGAGCTGGCTCAGCAGTTAAGAACACTTGTTGGGGGCTAGAGAGATGGCTCAGTGGTTAAGAGCACTGACTCTGCTCTTGCAGAGGACCTGGGTTAGATTCCCAGCACCCACATGACAGCTAACAATCATTCATAACTCCAGTTCCAGTGGATCCAACACCCTCTTCTGGGCCTCTGTGGGGCATCACACGAACATGGTACACTTACATACATGCAGGCAAAATACCCATACACATGAAATAAAAATAATAAAGAGCCGGGTGTGGTGGTGCACACCTTTAATCCCAGCACTCGGGAGGCAGAGGCAGGAGGACTATGTAGACAAAGCCAACCTGGTCTACATAGTGAGTACCAGGACAGCTGGAGCTACAGGGAGACCCTGTCTCAAAAAGATAAATAATAATAATTAATATATTTTTTAAAGAAAGGAGTATGCCTGTGTGTCAATAAAACTCGATTTGTAAAATGTGGGACTGAGTGTGGTGGTGCTTGCCTTTAATCCCAGCACTCAGGAGACAGAAGTAGGCAGATCTCTATGAGATCAAAGCCAGCCTGGTCAACATAGTGAGTTCCAGGCCATCTTGGACTCCATGGAGGCCCCTTCTCAAAAAAAAAAAAAAAAAGAACATTCTTTTAATAAAAAAAAAAATCAGGGCCCATCTATTCCCAAGTACATGACATATTCCCAAGTCTACCAAGCCCTAGTCTACCAGGTAAATATGCATGCTTTTTCAGAGAAAATCGGAGACCATTAATAAACTGTAAGCCTTCTTAGTTTAAAAGAAAAACAAGCCAGGTGTGGTGGTTCACACCTTTAATCCCAGCACTGGGGAGGCAGAGGCAGGTGGATCTCTATGAGCTCAAGGCCAGCCTGGTCTACATAGCAAGCTCTAGGCCAGCTGGGACTAAAGGGAGACACAGTCTCAAAAAGATCAAAAGAAAAAAAGAAAAAGAAAAAGAAAAAGTCCTGTGGTCCCAGCAAACGAAACTAAAAATTTTGTGAAAAAAACTTCTAATAGTATAAATATTTCCTGGCAACCTGCAAGCTCAGCATGAACTGGAAGTTTGTCTTGATGAATTTTTAACATGACATCCTAGAAAAATCACGCTTGTGGCCTACAGTGAAGGTCCTTTCAGTAAAAAGGCCAGAAGTGGCAACGTGATCCTGAACGCGCTCCTTCTTCTCTCTGGAGACCCTACTTCCTGATCCATGGAGCAAGAAGCCTGCCCCAGACGTCCTCAAAGGTCTCACCCATGGCTTAAATTAAGGAGCACAAGGTTTTCCTATGTCATTTCTGTTATTTCTCATTATCAGAATTTGCTTTGGCCAAAAGCCCTGGAACAGGCCACAGGAAACTAATTTGAATGAAGCTCTATTATAAAGAAATCAAAAGGCACTGAACCTTCAAAATATAAATTTATCTTTTAAATAGGAAAACCACTTATCATCAAGGCACAGGAAATCATTGATCAAGCTGTCAACCTTCTGACTGGAATACATGGGCTTTGTAGTCCTGAACTCCTACCAGAGGAAAAAAGATGTGTGTGAAAGGAAGCAGGCGGCAAATCCTCCGGAGACTGGTGTTTTCCTCCTGGCCTCGGCCGCATTCTTCAGCTGGACGAAAGGCCTGCCCGGCCTGAGGAGGACAGCCCTCCGCCACCATGGGCTGGCCCCTGGGGGCCACAGCAACTCTCTTCCTGTAAGCTTCTGACATGTCATCGACCTTTGGCTGATTCGCTTCTGCTCCAGTCTCTCTTCTTTCTTTCCTACATGCCAACTACATGTTCTTCTTTACCGTCTCACTGTAACCTGGATCCTTTACATTTTCTGTATATTTTTTAACCTCTCTGCCCCTTTAGGCTTCATTCTAAGTTTTATTTTCCTTTAAAAATGTTTTATTAAATTTTATGTTGGGGGGAGGTATCCCTATAGCCCCAGCTGGCCTGGAACTTGCTATGCATACCAGGCTGGCCTCAATCTCATAAGAGATCTACCCACCTCTGCCTCCCAAGAGCTGGGATTAGAAGAGTGCAACACCAATCCAGTTTATCTTTTTTCTTTTTATTTGAAAACACATAATCAGAGATTTGGGGGATGAGTATGTAGCTCAATCAACACAGCGCTTGTCTAACATGCATGAAGTCCTGGGTTCTATGCCTGCCACCTTCAAAACTGGATGTTCTGGTATACACCTGTAATCCCGGCACATGAGAGGTGGCAGCAGAGGGATCAGAAGTTAAAAGCCGTCCTCAACTAGCAAGTTTGGGGCCAGGCTGGGACACATGGGACCTTGTTTAAAAAAAAGAAAAAGAACAAGAAGAAAGGAAAGAGAAAGGGGGAAGAGGGAGAAGATATAGAGGGAGGAGGTAAAGAAATTTGAAAAAAAAAAAAAGAAATTTGCAAAGTGCACTACCTCCCCATACCCAATGGTTTAAGATCAAGCACCAGTGAGAAAAAGAGACAGGGTGATTAACAGCACATGTGTTTCACTGAGACAGCTACATGTGCAAACCCTGCCCTCCCTCTCCACAGCTGTAGAACCAAAGCAAGAAGCTTAGCTTGTCCATCCTTTCCCATGTGAAACTGCAGCACTACAAATCACAGTATTCTTGTGAGCATTACACACTTAACATAGGACCCAATTCAGGTTATAAACTAGTAAAACCCATTATCACCATCTCTCTTATCATCTTTTTGAAAACAAATATTTTTTAAAATAATATTATTATTGTTAACCTGGGCACCAAAGTGCATACGTATAATCCCAACACTTGAGATGCTGAGGCAGGAGGATTGCTATGACGTTTGAGGCCAATCTGAGCTAAGAGTTAGACCTTGTCTCAAAAGAAAACAGAGCAAAGTAAACAAAACAGAAAAAAGTATTTTTTATAATAGTCTCTAGAGGAGAATCAGACTGGCCTGCTACTGAGATTCTCCCAAGGGCTCTGGGTAGCACTGCAAATAGTTTAAAGGAACATGCTTTAAGGAGACCATGGCAGACACCTCTCCACACTAGGTCCAGACAGAGTGGAGGAATGTACCAGGCAATAAGGACATCCTGTGAACGCACACGCTATTTTGCAATTAGCAGAAGTAAGCAAAGGTCAAATGGCCAGCAGAAAGCCAGCCAGCCCAGTACACACAAGCAAGAGTCACCAGACGCCTCCCATGCTGGAAAGCTAGAAATGTCCAGGACTGAGGGGCCTGGCAGGATGTGTTCTAAGCCGTGACAACAGGCAGTCCGTACTTCTGACCCGCTTTCAGCCCATACGATTTTACACTGCAGCACAGGTAAAGGAACTCTTAGTACCCCTTCCTGTGTTCTCCAAACCAGAATTACCAGTCCAACATCATGTTGATTATCTTAAATTTTTTTTTAATTTTTATTTATTTATTTATGTGTATGAATGTACTGTCTGCATGCAGGTCTGTGCACCCGTGTTGTGCAGTGCCGCGGAGGTCAGAAGACGGTGTCGGATTCCCCTGGAACTGGCGTTCTCCTGGAATTGGAGTTATAGACGGTTCTTAGCCGCCATGTGGGTGCTGAGGATCGAACCCGGGTCCTCTGCAAGAGCAGTTGGCGCTCTTAACCGCTAGGCCATCTCTCCAGCCCCATGTTGATTATCTTATAATAAAGCTGTTACTATTGCTCACCTCAGCTGCCCTTTAGATAAGAGATTTTTCAACCTTACCTGCCCTGTGTTCCTTTTTCATATTTAGTACTTGGTCAAACCCCCTTTACTCCTATAAAGTGAGGTGAGATTTATGGATGATAAATTATGCCATAATTGTGACCACCAAAAAAGATGTCTCCAAACTTCCAAGATATCCCTTAAGAGATAGAAATGTCTCTGGTTAGGATTCACTGTCAACTATTAGAACCAAACATCACCTACTTGGAATAGCCAGCCCTTGCTATTCATAGCACCATGTCCTAGGAAAGGCCTCAGAGAGCTGTCCAGCCCCGTTCATCCTTAAGTGACTCACCAAAGCTCAGAGGGTTTAAGTTCTGGCCTCAAGTGTGCTAGAAGGCCAACCAGGGCCTCGCCTGCTTGCTACATACTCAAGATTCAAAAATGAAAGTGGGTTACAAAGTGAGGACTGTCTCTAGATTTTGTAGAAGCAAATCACAAATGTGCATATGAATAGAAGTTATTTAAGAAGGAGATTCAATTTGAGAAGTAGGTAGATTCAATTAGCCTGAAAAAAATATCTAAAAATTATTCATTACTGTCAATAGATGAGTGTATATCCTAAAGGTTCCTGGGGTAGGTGAAGCCAAATGAAAGAAAATCTTTTTTGAATCTACCAACTATATCCCATTGACATCATAAAAAATAATAATTTCCCTATTAGAGTAGATAGGATTATCTTCCAAATACTAATCCAGATTTGCATTTTATAGTAGATTCTAGCTTTATTAAATCCTTATGTGAAGGTACTACCCATTATTTTTATTTCATTTCTTTATTTTTTTTTGCAGTGATAGAAATTAAACTCAAAGCATTATACATGCCAGAATGCTCGGGAAGTGCTCCATAGTTGCTATCTCCCTGTAGGTAGAAAAGAAGCCACCTGTGGCTACACTATGCTAAATTACCTGCTTGTCTATTTACACCAAAACCTGGCCCTAGGCAGGATTCCCCTGCCTTAGCAAACAGGTGAGACAGTCCTAGGAATGAAGATTCTCACAAGTACTCGTGATATTTACAGAACATGAGGCCCTGAGATATGATGTCACTCTGGGTATAAAGCCAGAATGCTGGGGCTGGAGAGATGGCTCAGCAGTTAAGAGTACCAACTGCTCTTACGGAGGACCAGGGTTCAATTCCCAGCACCCACATAGTGGCTAGGAACCGTCTTTAACTCCAGTTCTAGAGGAATCTCACGCCCTCTTCTGACCTCCGTGGTACTGCACGACACAGGTGCACCAACCTACATGCAGACAGTACACTCATACACATAAAAAAATAATAAATTAGGACTGGAGAGATGGCCTAGCGGCTAAGAGCACTGACTGCTCTTGCGGAGGACCTGGGTTTGATCCCCAGCACCCACATGGCAGCTGAGAACCGTCTTTAACTCCAGTTCCAGGGGAATCCAACACCCTCTTCTGACCTCTGCAGCACTGCACGACATGGGTGCACAAACCTACATGCAGACAGTACATTCATACACATAAAAAATAATAATAAAATATTTTTTAAAATAATAAATTAATAAATTTTTAAAAATAAATAAATAAAAAATAAAAAAACAGAATGCTGTGGATAAATAAATGGATTTTCCCTTTCACCATCATCTGGGGACTGCCTGTTAATTTTGTGCCCATGAACTAGGCCCTTTTGGCACAGAGTTCATGGTTGGCTCTAGTGGGTTTTGGCTGGAAAGGGGTCACTCTGCAGACCACCAGCCTGGGAAGTGAGTGTTGATTTGGCTATCTGGTTTTGACTGGACAGAGGCCTGCAGCTGGCCACCAGTCTGTGTGACCTGGGGGTGTGGATCCCCAACAGGTGGGTTTTATTCTGCCATAGAGGGGCAGCCGATACCCTAGGCCAAGAGCTTGAGTAAGCCTAGGCCGAATGAGTAAGCCTAGGCCAAACGAGTAAGCCAGGCCGGGCTGGGCTGTGGGACCCCGCGGCTGGCTGAGGCTTTGGGCTCCAGCTCCAGCTCCAGAAGAAGCTGCTGGTGGCTTCTTCTCCCTCCCCCCATTCCCCACTGGTTCTGCATTTTTTTCTTATCCCATTTAGGTAAGAGAGAAAGAGAGAGAGAGAGAGAGAGAGAGAGAGAGAGAGAGAGAGAGAGAGAGAGAGTGTGTGCTGGAAACCAGAGGTCACCTTCTCGTGTCTTCCTCAGTTACTCTCCACTCTATTTTTCTGCTACACTGGCTGTAAGCAAACCCCTGAAATCTTCCTGTCGTCTCCAACTAGCTGGGTGCTAAGGTTAGAGGCGAGCTCCTCCAGGCCATGTGGTGTTAGGGAGATGAACCCAGGTCCTCAGGCTTGTGCAGCAAGCACTGAACCTGCTGCAGGTGCCCTGTGCAGACAGACAAGACACTAAGATTTTCTTTTCTCCAGAAACAGTTTGTCCTAGTGCCTGGCTCTATGGGTGTCTACCCCAAAGACAGAAAGTCCTGAACAAAGAATGACCCAGCCTTTTATATCCTGTTAATTTTCCTTTACAGTTCAGTTTCTTTGTCTTCCATATAAAATAATACACAAAACTTGATTGGGTTCCCCATGCTATCTATAAAGTCATGACAGAATTATGTACATGCACTCAAGCACAGACCACTCTACATTCCTTGTCCTTTGTTGTGGGTGGGGGGTTCCTGCCACATACCCACTTAGCCATCTCTCATTATCTCCTCTTTACAGATGAGCCAATATGAGGTCCCAGAGCTTTGGGGAAAAAAAAAAAGGAGATTGGGATTCAAAGCTGCTCTGTCTGATTCAAAGTGAGTGATCCATTAGATTCTTCCCCAGAAATCACACACTTGAACTGTTTATTTGTATGCATTTGGGGTATTTGTTTGAGGGGACCTGGAATTTACTATGTAGCCTAGGCTACCCCTGATTTAATGCTCTTCCTGCCCCTACCACCTTGTGTGCTAGGATTACAGGCATACACCACCACTTATGACCAGAAACTATTTTTGTTGTTGTTGTTGTTGTTGTTTTGAGTCTTGTGAGTTCTACTTCACATATTTATTTTGGTATTTAATTATTTTGGTTGGTGCAGAATCTCATGTAGCCTAGGCTGGCACCTGCTATATAGGAAAGGCTAGACTTAAATTTCCTTTTTTAAAAAAATTTTGTGTGTGTGCATGTGTGTGTGTGTGTGTGTGTGCATGACTATATGGGTGCATGTGACAAGGTGTGCATGTGGAAGTCAGAAGACAACCTTTTGGAGTCAGTCTTCTCCTTGCAACTTTATGTGGATTCTGGGGGGAAAATGCAGGTCTCTAGGCTTCTACGGCAAGTATCTTTACCTGCTAAGTCATCTCACTGGCCCAGCCTTGAAATTCTAATCCCCAAGCCTTCAACTTCTAACTCTGTTAGAATAACAGGCATGCACCACTCCTGGCCTGGAATTACTTTTCATATGTGTTAGAAATAAATCTAGCAAAGTCTAGACCACCAAAAATAAATAAGTTAATTAATTAAAAGGGTATAGGAGACACCAGGCATGGTGGTGTACACCTTTGATCCTAGCTCTTGGGAGGCAGAGGCAGGTGGATATCTGTGAGTTCAAGGCCAGCCTGGTCTACAGAGTGAGTTCCAGGATGGCCAGAGCTACAGGGAAACCCTGTCTCAAAAAGACAAAAAAAGGGGGGGAGGGGCAAAATGGGGAGATAACTTCAGTATCTAATAAGTTCAGGCAGCTAAATCAGTCATCCCTTGGTCTACAGTGTCCCTGCTTTGATAGGAATTCTTCCTTTTTTAATTTTATTTTACGTGCATGAGTGTTTTTGTCTGCATATAGATGCACCCATGCACGAATGCCCATGGAGACCAGAAGAGGGTGTCAGGTCTCCTGCAACTGGAGCTACTAATGATTGTTAGCCACCATGTGGGTGCTGGGAATTGAACCAGGGTCCTCTGTAAGAGCAGCCAGTGCTTTTAACCATGGAGCCACCTCTCTAGGCCTTGATAGGAATTCTTAAGTCTTAAGCACTGTTCCACTGCAGAACAGTTTCCTGTTCTGTACCATAAGAAGCTCCGTCCTGTCTCAGAAGTAAATAAGGGGGCTCAGTGATTAAGAGCACATTCAGCTCTTGCAGAGGATATGAATTTGGTTACCAGCACCTAAGGGGAGCTCACTACCACCTGCAACTCCAGCTTCAGAGGATTTGATGTCCTCTTCTGAGCTCCAGGGGCATCTGCACTCATGCATACGTAGCCCCTATACACATATATACACTTAACTTTTATCTGTAAATATACATATATGTTTTATATATATATGGAATCTACTTCATTGATTCTAAAAGTAAAATCTTTCTTTTCTCTCTCTCTCTCTCTCTCTCTCTCTCTCTCTCTCTCACACACACACACACACACACACACACATACAGTTCTATCATGTGCTTTCTGTAACCAGTATTTTCCATAAATACTGTTCCACCTCAGGTTCCTGAGAGCAATTTTAATCTTTAATAGCTACACAGTTCCTGCCCCTTTCCAAAGTACTAGAGAAATTGTCATGAATTTCTTTATTTTTCTGGTATAACTCCTCTGTGAGCATAGCTTGCTTTGTTGACTCCATGTTTTTAAACTGCTTATCCACGGTCTGAATATATCATGACAAAACACAGTGTTCTGCAGAGAAATATGTGGGTAATATGTTCTGGGAACATTTCTCATCTTCATTAGGCTGATTTCCTCTGGGCCTTCAGATGAGAACAAAGTCACATAGCTCCTCAGTTGGGCTTCTTCTGGTCAGACCAGAAATCTGCATCCACGTTACTGACACATCCCTCCAGTCCCATCCTCTGTGACAGCATTTCTCATACCCTAACATCTGGTGTGTTTGCTGATTTGTAATCACCCAGCTTCACGGAAAGCTCATTAGAGGCAGAAACTGGTATTCCATTTAGTGCTATATCTTAGGGTTTAAAAAATGTATCATATAAAATAAGTGTTCAAAAATGTTTGCTGAGCTGGGCAGGGTGATACATACCTATAATTTCAGCACTTGGGAGGCAGAAGCAGGCAGATCTCTGTGAGTTCAAGGCCAGCCTAGTCTCTACACAGTGAGTTCCAGGGCAGCTGGGCTAGAGGGAGACACTGTCTCAAACAGACAAAAAAAGTTTGCTGAATTAATAATCATATAATCCTAACACGATGTACGCTGAAATGTATCCCTTTCTGAAGCTCTGGATTTCCAGCTCAAACACACACACACACACACACACACACACACACACACAATTCAATGTAAAGCTCCAAGAACAAAATCGTCAGTGCAGAGGGACTCTGCTTCAAGTGTATAAAACTGGTGGAGTTAGTGTGTACTCAACTCAAAATATTCTAGCAGGAAATGAAAGGACTTTGAACACCATCCAGAAATTTCCTTCCCATTGAAAGTCTTTCCACTCTTGCGCATATCGAACAAATCAGGTATTTGACTTTTTGTCCCTAAATTCTTCCTCAGGCATTTAAATTTTTCTTCTCTTGGGGCTGGAGAGATGGTTCAGCAGTTAAGAGCACCGACTGCTCTTGCAGAGGACCTGGGTTCAATTCCCAGCACCCACATGGCGGCTAAGAACCGTCTTTAATTCCAGTTCCAAGGGAACCTGAGACCCTCTTCTGACCTCTGCAGCATTGCACAACACGGGTGCACAAACCTACATGCAGACTGTATACTCATACAAATAAATAAATAAATAAATAAATAAATAAATAAATAAATATTTTATTCTCTTATCTGTCAGCTTAATTACACTGCCAAATCACAAAAATTGGTGTACACTAAACAAGTATACCATATCCTCACTAGCTGAACTCAATCATGTGCTTGTTTTCTTCATGGGTGTGTTACATAGGTAACCATGTCCAGTGGCAAATGCAAAAGTGTTTGGCATAAGTTTACCTGTCATTCCTGAAGATCTTTGGCAGATACCGCTTGGGGAACCACATGGCCAAAGCACACATCAAGACCCAAAGGATGGCGAGTTCATCAAGCATCTGACCCAGGAAACTAAGTGTTGCATGGAAGTAGACGGATCCGATCCCTAGGATCAATTACAACCAACAACAACAACAAAAAAAAAGGTTACCACAGAACAGACACACAAAGTTAATACAGTTCTTCAGGATAGCCCATCTCCAGACACTAGAAAGAGGAATTCAAGTTGGGCTCAGACATCAGCATGTCACAACAGTGAGAAGAACTAAGCACTCTCTGTCTTCAACCTCTGAGCCTTCATGAGAACAGGCAATAAATAAAAGTCAACATTATCTCACTGTTAAGAATTCCCAACTGCCTGGGAGAGGAAATGGAAATTACACAAGTATTTCACAGAACAATGAGGGACCAAACTCTAAACATTTTTTTTTTTAATTTCAGTCCTCTGGAACCACATCTCATCAGAGTTCAATTGTTTCACATGACTTTCCTCAGAGGTTTTCAGAAAGCTACACTGGCACAACACCAATGGCAGGCCCACAGATGCAGTCTGAATACAGTTAACGTGATAATTACGAGCAGCTTTGTTATCTAGCTGGCATTCAAAGGAGTCCTTCTTTTGGCGTCAGAGAAGCAAAGACGTCAGGGTGACTTTGATTTACAAAACATTATGTTCAAAGGAGACAGGAAATATGCAGAATCCCACTTCCGCCCTTTCAGTCCCTGTTCCCACATAAATCCACTTACCCACTACAACTAAGAGAGTCCATATTAAATAGATGCCGCTGTTGAAGCATGTCGCATACTGACGAAACAAGCACATGCAGATGGGTGGTAAAATGAAAAACAAGATGTTGCTGATCTGGAAGAAAAGAATGTGAAACGGGAAAGATGAGTATTAAGCAAAAAGGGGGGGAAACCAGCTTGTTCCAAATGTGTCATTTGCAAGCCAGGACCGATGTAGCCATACATCTTGTTTAAACTCTTGCCTTAAGAACTGCAGAAACAGCGAGGAAAACAGAACATCTTTATGACCATTTAAAGGCTCCTTGCTGCTCTCTCCTATGCTTCTCATCATACGAACAACTATAAACAGTATCATCATGGTAGGGGTGGAGCTCAGTGGTAGAGCACTGGCCTAGCATGCCCAAAGCCCACGGTTCAAGCTGCAGTGCCCGTCAGAAAAACATGAATACTTCAGAGGGAAAATTCCCCAAGAGCCTGCCCCATTCAATGAACTGCTAACTTGCTTTTCTGCACACATTAATTCTAAAGCATTCGAATTTACTTTCACTTACATTTTAAAAGGTAAATCCTATAGCAAGTAATGGCAAAAAAAGAAAAGAGAAAAAGATGTTTGCCAGTTTCTAATAGTCCTGGGCCAGCAGGCCAGCTTTCCTCCTGAAGCCACACAAGGAAAGCACTCTTTCCAGGCCTCTTCTTAAGTTGCCTGGTCAGTTTTCTAATCAAAAACCCATTTTAAAGAGAAGATCAAGTTCATAAGCTTCTTCCCAGCATTAAGATAAGATCATTTTGTGAGTCATAATGGTGCACATAGTAATACCGTCACTCAGATTGAGAAGCTCCAGGAGGTCAAGGCCAAATTCAGCTATATAATGAGCTAACTCACATGAGGCACAGACTCAAAAAAAAAAAAAAAGTTAAGAAAAAATTCTATTTTTATCTTGCAGATTTTATTTGTATTTAAACCTATTATTCTATCTATAACCTATTTAAAACAGAGGATATTCAACTTAAAAAAATTAATATGCTGGGCATGGCATACCTGTAATCCCAGCACTCGGGAGGCAGAGGCAGGTGGATCTCTGTGAGTTCAAGGCCAGCCTGGTCTACATAGTGAGTTCCAGGACAGCTGGGGCTACAGGGAGACCCCATTTCAAAAAAAAAAAAAGACCCAACAAAAACAGAAAATATTTTTCCTTGAATATGTAATCACAATTAAAGTATGATTAGCCTAGCAAGATAGCATGTGCCTATATCCCAACCCTGGAGAAGTTGAAGCTGGAGGAGGATGAGTTTGATGAGTTGAATTTTGGCCAACTCAAATAGTAAATCAGCAACAAAAATAACATAGTATTAATAACAAAATAATGTTGATGAAATATTATACATCCTTTGATTCATACCAAGGCTTTTATATTTATTTATTTAGTTAGTTATTTAGTTATTTATTTATTTTGGTCTTTTTGAGACAGAGTCTCCCTGTAGCTCTGGCTGTCCTGGAACTCACTCTGTAGACCAGGCTGGCTTTGAACTCACAGAGATCCGCCTGCCTCTGCCTCTTGAGTGCTAGGATTAAAGGTGTGCACCACTATACCCTCTTCTGACCTCCACAGCATTGCACAACATGGGTGCACAAACCTACATGCAGACAGTACATTCATACACACACACAAAAATAAAATAAAATAAAATAAATAAAAATAAATTTCAAAAATTAGAGGTGAGGCTGCAGAGTTCTGCTTTACAGGGCTGCCTCTGATCAAACATGCTTCCAAGCATGGGAGATGTGGCTGTTCCAAACTGAGACTTGCTATACGTGTGAAATTTATACCGCCTTTAAAAGCCTTGGTATGAGAGCCTGGGTTCAATCTCCAGAACAAACAAAGAAACAAAAAACAAAACAAATAAAAGAAATTATTAAAGGAAAAGAACAAGAGGCAGCATCCAGGAAGCAGAGCACTCGCCAGACAACACATCTGCAAGCTCCTCCTTCTTGGACTTCCAGCCTCTGGAACTGTGAGCAACTTCTCACATTATAAATGACATGGCTTAAGATACTTTGTTGTATCTGCATAAACAGATTTGGACACTGGTTGATTTGGTAATTCTATGTTCAATGGCAGGGTTTTAATAATTTTCATTTTTGTTTTACATTCCCACCAAGAATGTCCAAGGGTTCTAATCCTTGCCAACAGTCATGCTATACTCTACTTGAGATTCAGCTTTCTAAGTATCATTTCCAGCTGTGGAGTGAGGGGCTCCTGGTCCAGGCCTACGTGGAAAACGTGAAGGAAAGAGCTGAGTCTAATGGGCGATGTCTCTGGAGTATGGGCGGTATTTACAACAAAAAATAGTTTAAGAATAAAAAGAACAGGGCTTGGTGGCTCTGCCTGTAATCATGGCTGCTTGGGAGGTGAGGTGGGAAGATCACAAGTTCAAGGTCTCCCTAGACTACAAAAGGAGTCTGAGGCCCCAGGCAACTTGTCTGACAATAACAAATCAAGAGGGGTTGGCGAGATTACTCAATAAAGAAGGACACTTGCTGCCAAATTTGACAACCTGTGTTAGATCCTCAGAACCCACAGAGTGGAAGGAAAGAACCAACTCCTGCAAGGTGTGGCAAATACCCACATATATAAATAAATAAATAAATAAATAAATAAATAAATAAATAAATAAGTAAATAGTAAAAAGATGACTGGGGCCAGGTGTCATGGCCCATGCCTTTGATCCTTGCACTTGGGAGACAGAAGCAGGCAGACCTCTGTGAGTTTGAGGTCAGATGGTTCTAGGCCAGCCAGGGCTATATAGCAAGACCCTGTCTCAAAAATCAAACAAAAACAGTCAAAGATGAGTAAAGATGGAAACTCAATGGCACTGCATTGGCAGAAGGCTTCCAGAAGACGGGTGTAGCCATCTATGCTAGAATTACAAAAAGGGCGCTTTGAGGACAGCTCAAAAGAACCATGTATGTGGAACTCAGGTGGAGAAAGCAGGGCAGGAGAACTCCCCCACCCCCACCCCCACCCCCAGCACCTAACGAATCACACTGGTCACATCAAAATAAAATGCTTCAGTGGAGGCTGGGGAGATGGCTCCATCAGGAAAGTGCCTGCCAGCACCATGCCAACCAGTGGTAAGCCCTAGGAATATATCTGAAAAATAAAATGGCGGCGTGAGGGGAGGTGTTGCTGAGCCATCTCTCCACACAAATACACAGGAAATGTGTCATCACATCCCAGAGATCAGGGGCCAATCTCTTAGGAATGATAGCTTTTAGAAAGGAAAGAAAGAAGAGTGGGAGGAAACTACTATGAAAGAATAATAACAAAATAACAGAACAAAATCTTTATGAGATCCTGATGACCTTGAGCAACACTATGAATAAATTGTCTTAGATACCCTAGGCTTGAAAATAGAACCAATTCTCATTCATTAGGAAGTGAGGGCTGGGGATGTAGCTCAGTGGTATGGCATTTGACTAGTAGTATGCATGAGGCTCTGGGTTCAATTCCCAGCACCTAAGAAAAAAGGTAAATAAGGAGGAATAGGGCAAGAAGCTCTGTGCTGCATACACAGATCACAGCTTGTTAACTTCCAGTGGAACCATTGGAAAAAATCAAATATCCTTCAGGGTTAAACTGAAAGGTATTCAAAACCATCCCTTGTTTCATAGGTGGAAATGAAGACCCAGAAGTTTCCAAGGCAGGCGACATTCCAAAGCCAGCTGCCTCCTTCCACCACTCTGTGCAAGTTCCACCTCTAACTCTCCCATCCACACCTGAATTCCCTGACTTTCCTCCTTCATCAGTTTCTTTTTTTTTAAAGGGTAGAAAGAGCTCTCTTTTTCTTTTTTTTTTTTTTATAAATTTTTTTTATTTTTTTTTATTAATTTTATTTATTTCTGTATGTGTAGGAATGTACTGCCTGCATGCAAGTTTGTGCACCCGTGTCGTGCAATGCCGCGGAGGTCAGAAGAGGGTCTGGATCCCCTGGAACTGGAGCTCTCCTGGAACTGGAGTCTCAGAGCGGCTCTCCAAGCCACCATGGGGGTGCTGTGGATCGAACCCCCCGGGTCCTCTTGCAAGAGCGAGTCGGGCCCCGGCACTCTTAACACGGGTAGAGCCATCTCATCCAAGCCCTCAGCTACTTATTTCTTTATTTCCTTTTATTTTTTGCATTTTCATTTTTTTTTTTTTAAATATTTTTATAATATATTAGATATATATATTTGTTTTTTTTTATAAAAAAAAAAACGGGTCCCCCAAACCAAAAACAACAAAAAAAAAAAAAGAAAAAGCTCAAGCGGGGATGGGCCAAAAGGGGGCTTTCTTCTCGAAACAGTGAACTAGGAGGCGACAATAAGGTGAGGGAGGTCCAGGGAGGGAAAAGGGGCGAGGTAAGCAGGGGGGGGGGAAAGGGGACTGTGTCGTGAACGGAGACATAATAGAAAAGGACTAAAAGATCCGGAAGACCAGCCGAAGCGAAACAAGGTTCAGTACGAGGAGCAGATGGCCGAAGCAGAAAAAGGGGGGTGAGGGGCTAGTGGGGGATGAGCCAATCAGTATGTTGTGGTATACGATCTGGAATATGGGGTGATTCGATAGGAGGGGGTGCCTGGTGTTCGTATCGCGGGAATGACTGTGTTGAATATGTTTAGGTACCATCAACGAGAAGTGCTTGGAGCCGGCGGCATAACAAAATAAAAAAAGAGCAGAGGCGGCGCAAGGGGTGAGAAAAGTGGGGGGGAAGAAACCAAGTGGGTGCGGGCCAGGGCTGATACTAGGGGGAAGTGAAAATGGGGGAAGATAATGTTTTGATTAATGGCTTGGCTTGGGGAAATTATCCTCGCTTAAGTAGTGTGTGCTGATCGAGTCCGAGAAAAGCTGAATCGCAGGTACCGGGTGCGCGCTAAAGAGCACCCCCCACCCCCCACCCTCACCCCTCTCCATGACCCCCACCCCCACCCTCACCCCCTCAACCCAACCCCCCCCCGCCCCCCGCCAACTGGGATACGAAGGCTCTGAGAGGCAAGCAAAGCAAGCCTTCAACACAGTGAAGAGGCATTTGGGACGCACATCGGAATACAGGCAAGGAGAAGCCCATATGCCAGGATAGAAGAAAGAGACAACATGGGAAAGGGGCAGGATAATCCTTGCACCAAAGCTCTACAAACCTTTGGAAGATTCTACAGTGGGGATCCCCCTGGGATGTGCCCAGGACACAGATATCAGAAACAACAATTGGGAACATACTTACAAAAAGAAACTAACAAGATTTATAAATGTAACAAATACAAAGACTAAGAAAAGAGTAATGAAGAACGCAAGAAGGACCTAAGAGAGAGAATGACAAGTTTTTCCGCGAAGGAAGTGTAGAAAACACTGGAAAAGATCCCATGCTGAAAAGATAAGGAACCAACATGAACAAAGAGCTACGGAGAGAGATTGAGAAACCCAAAAGGAAGAGAAATCTAAAGAAATCAGAAGAGGAAATGAAAAAAGGAAAGTCAAACAGTCATCCAATCAAGAGGAAAGCAGTGGAAAAAGCCTCAGAAGCAGAACGGAGGAAGACAGAACAAAGAATATCAGACCTGAAGATAACACACAGACAACTAAAAACCTCAAGTAAAGATTTAAGAAAAATTTAAAAATACACAAAAGTGGAACAACCACAGGAACTGCGGGATACTATGAAAAGATCAAACCTCCACAACTAGGAATAAGGAAGAGAGTGAATCCCAAGAGAGTGGTATGTGATAGGATCTTCAACAGTATAATAGATGAAAACTTCCCAAACTAAAAAAAGACAAACCATACAAATACAAGAAGCACATAGAACTCCAAACAGACAAGATCAGAAAGAAACGTCCACACACCACATCATAGTTAAAAATGCTAGACACCCCAAACAAAGACAAAATCCTTAAGCACAAGAGAAAAACAACAGTGACCTATAAGGGGAAACACTATCAGAATTACAACTGACTTCTCAATGCAAGCTATGAAAGCAAGAAGAACCTGGAGGCAAAGCAGTCCCAGTATTAAAGGACAATAGATGTCAACACCAGTTACTATACCCAACAAAAAAATGTCAATTATAGATGAAA